>VUQH01051165.1:0-34027 GCA_015106775.1 Etroplus canarensis | reverse complement strand
GAGGTTGGGATTTTTTTTTTTTTTGGGGGGGGGGGGTGTATGTATTTAAAAGCTCCCTCTGCACACGCTCAACTCATATTCTCCATTTCCAGATCACCCATACTTCGTGGGAGTGCAGTACCACCCCGAGTTCACCTCACGCCCCATCAAGCCTTCGCCCCCCTACCTCGGTCTGCTCCTCGCTGCCGCCGGGAAGCTGCAGAGCTACTTACAGAAGGGCTGCCGTCTGTCTCCACGGTAAAGCGGCTGCACGTCTCACTTTACTCACACACTGAAGGCACGCACACGCTGATTGAGGACTGTCGTTTTCTGTGCCACGCAGGGACACGTACAGCGACCGGAGCGGCAGCAGCACACCAGACTCCGAGATATCAGAACTGAAACTGCTTTCTCTCTCAAACGAATGACCTGTGACCTTAGCATGGCTTCATAACTCAGCCCCCCTACCCATAGTTGTCTACAGTGTTGCTGACTCATCAGAAGACTGTCCTGCAGGCTCCCTCAGATGCTGATGTGCCTGCAGTTTCTTCCAGTACCGGCAGCTGTGGGATTTTCACCTTCGACACAAACTCAACTCATGGGATTTAAAACAAGTTTCAAATAAAATACTGTATGTTAACAGAGCACATTTCTATTTGTAACTTCTGTAACTGTTACAGGTGTTGAATTTCAGCAAACAGCAGCACATTAGGATCATATTAGGTTAAAAACGGGATGGGGTGACATTCTGCAAACGCTCGTAATTGGCCATTAAGGCACTTTTCAGGTCGTTTGACACAATTGGCTCAACCTCGTCACGCCAGATGTACAGTAGCTGGTGAATTCTGATCAGCTATGCGTGTGTTCCTGTGCTTCTTGAGGCATTGAGCCTTTCGGCCGACTCATTCAGTTTGTCGCACTCCTGTTGCTTATACACTCCTCAAAAAAATGAAGGGAACACTTGAAAATCACGGTGTAACACAAAGTCACTTCTGTCCAGCTAGGAAGCGTAAACCAGATGCACTGGAGAGACCACAAAGAGAAAACCTTTGCTTTGCCGGTGGTGGGCTAGTCTCCAGTTTTTCTTTATGTGCTAGCATGAGACGCCCCCTGCAGCCCACTCTGCAAGTCCTGCTTCACTACATCCGTGAATCTTCTCTGTGGTCTTCCTCTTCTCCTCCTGCCTGGCAGCTCCATCTTCAGCATTCTTTGTCCAATATATCCATTATCTCTCCTCTGCACATGTCCAAACCATCTGCTGACACCTTTCTGGCCTCGAGTCCACCTCCAGATATATGGGTCCGGGATGGGGTTTCAGATTGACTTGGCCTCCAGGTCCAGGTGCATCTTGAACCAAAGGAACCCTCTGGTTCCCAAGCAAGTCCTCTGATAGACTAAGCCAGTACATTTGCTGCACAGAAAGCCATGCTATTAGGTATATCATTGGCTTGAGGAGAATACAAAGGAGCAGCTGGAAGTACATATTGCATTAAAATACAACACCTCTGTCACTCAGAGTGACCCCCTTTAATACAATTTTTTAATGTCTTGCCCTGTCCTGTTGTTACATTCTCAAAACGCACATCGCATGCAGATAACACATGTTAATTTTAACACAGTCTCTGTGGGTTAAAATTAACATGTTTTCCTTAACTAGACGTGTGTTGAAAATAACATGTAATGTGTTATTTTTAACATATTACGTTTGCAAGTGTATATAGGGGTAAATACCTATACTGATATATAGTAAACCATTTTTTGTACCCGGATGCAAATGCAATCATTTCTGCTCAAAAGCTGGGTGTTTACCATAGGGGTCTCTAAGGATTGACTGGTTTTGGAGCCCAATTCAAGTGGCCATTTGAGGTACTAAAGTTTTTGGCTTTTTTGGCCCTGGGAGTTTGCTACCTGTTGATTTTATTTTAATTTGATTTTTCTATACTTTATTAATCTCCTGGGGGAAATTACAATTGCTGACGCTTCTACACATGCAGTGAGGGAGGTCGGCATACAAGGCTGCCATTTCAGGCGCCAGGGAGCAATGTGAGGATTTGGTGCCTTGCTCAAGGGCACCTCGGCAATGCTCAGGGGGTGACGTCCTTATGGCCTCTGGTCCGCTTACACGCGCGTGGGTCCAGGGCAGGGTCTTGGTCCGGTGGGTCTTGGGGGGGCTGCAGGTCTCGAGCCGGCTCCATCTGCAACTCTCTGGCTACTGAATCTGTCCTCCAACACACTGAGCCATTGCCGCCCCCAACACAAGTCAAAGAAAACACCACAGTTTGACATAATTTCTTGGAAAAATGAGTTTTTATTTTGGTTCATTCTTAACATTAATGTGACTCTATTTACAGTTTCCATAACCCTTGTCATGACTTTATATAGTGACTTTGATTAAAGCAAAATGAAAGATCCAGGTGACAGCATTACAAACTGTGAAGGAGACATTTTGTAAGAGAGAGGTGATAAACCCTGGCAACAGTGACACATTAGAGTTGCTAATAGCAGTAATGATGGCAACGCAGGGATGTGTCACACTGAACAGATGGGAGAGGCAGAAAGAAGGAGGGGGGGTGATGTGTGCAAAAATGCTCTAGCTTTTGCATATATCCCTGGAGAAGTGTCCTGGGGAAAAGGGTTGAGTGCACTCTTTTGCTGTTCTCCTCCATAAGGCTTAGTGGTGGAGGAGGAAAGCATGGAGCCCTTCCCCCAGTGGATTATTCCTCTGACACTACTAAGCCCCCATACTCCCACGTCCAGCCAGCCCACAAACACATGCATTCATCATGAGAGACACTGAATGCACTAAATACACAAGCACACAGGGGAGAACATCTTTCTGCCCACCCCTCCTTCCCCTATATCCTTTTTCTTTCTCTCCATCTTTATCTGTCCTCCTTTATATGCCCAGAATAACGGCACACAAACACAAATGCATCTGCCCACACACAAGCACACTTACACATGTACACAAATGCTTATGCATGCATGCCCAAGCACACACAGATGACACTCACTTGCACTTACACAATGGCTTGAGCACTTTCTGTCACACACTCGTATTCAGGTATTCAGAAAGCCAAGGCACTGGGAGAAAATGCCGTGCCGCCTCAGTTTGACACAAGCAGCTTTTCCTGTTATATAAGACTGGTTAGTGTAATAATGAGCTCTGCTGAAGGAACCAATGCAGGGCCTTGTGTGTCTTTGCATGTCTGTGAACATGTGTGCGCGCGTTACTTGCTGTACTGAGCATGTACAAGAGATTAGCTATTCATATTAATTTCCATGCACTGTACCTGCCTGCACTGCATGTATTTACTTCACAGCAAGTGGAAATGTGAGCAATTGTGGGAACAGGAAATGGAAAGAGACACATTAGATATGGGATCTTGGGGTCCTGCCCCAGGAAATTTTGAGTACCACACACTTCATTTCCTGTATTCGGGTAGATTTTTGTACTTATTTGTACCATTTCTGCATTAATTTATGCCAAAAAAGGCTTTATTTATGTCAAGGAAATAAAAATCAGGCCCCAAGGTAGCAGTTCACGTATACTCTCAGGCATTCTGTATCTCTTTCTTTTGTCTCATTTAATATTAACCATGCTTCATGAGCACACATGTAGGCATGCTTTACTTTTCTGTTCTCTTTTGTATTTGCCTAGGCCGCTGTGTTATGAAGTCTTAATTCTTTTTAATATTGTGAAATTTAAGAGACCCATTGCTGAGGAAAAAAGAATTTCTTGCTGAGTTGCATTTGAGTGGTGTGTTTAGCTTGGTCCCAGGAGGAAGCAAGGAAGCAAGTCCAAATTCTCTAAAATGGATCACCTGACAGAAGACCAGACAGATTTAGGACTGACTCTGTTTTTCCAGTCCACGCAAATCACAAAATTGTCAAACATGTGTGCATGGCCTGTTTATCTATTGTCAAAATGTAGGATTAGTATAAATTTTAAAGCCTAGAATTGTGTTTGCTTTAAGGTGAAGATTTATGTGACTTTTCACAAGCAAATCTGAGGGCCTGTGCCATCATTCTTCCTTCAGTTGCTCTCTTGTATTTCCCCAATGGGTCACAACAGCAGATAAATCCACCTCAGTAATTTGGCACAGTTTTTACACCAGATGACCTTCCTGATGGTTTACATATATAACAAATGTGTAAACCCCTATATCATCATGTAAGCAGTAAAAATCAAAGGTCAGAGAGAGGCTGGTTACTTGCTCACTGGTCTCTTTCTTTCTTTTTTTGTTTAAAAAGAGCAAGTGAGAGAGAAGCAGCATTTAAAAATGGTACATTGGTTTTCAAAGGCCATGAGGTACAGAATGTACACATGCTCCAGCTTTTCCAAGAAGTCCCACAGCAGCACCCTCCTCAGTTCTCACACAGAGATGAGATGAAAAATCAACATACTGTGAAAAATAGCTTGTCAAGCTTTGGTCAGGAGGTTTCACGCCATCCGCGGAGGGCCAGTAGTTCTTCTTAGATAACATTCATGTAAACAAAGGTAATTGGAAATTGAAAAATTAAATGAAACCATCCTCCACTCTCCTCATCGCTCATGCTGAGCTCCTTTCTCTGCTAATTACTGCCATGATAATGCTCCAGCACGCACTTGGGCCAGCATGTGTTTACTTTTGTGCTCTAGGAGACAAAAACTGTAAAGCTGAAGACTGCGGTGTTTGTTTCTGTGCCAGCCACATGCTACTGACACACTCTGATAAAGAAAAAATAAATAAATAAAATGATGGTGAAATGTAATCACATTTTTTGTACAAAACTCACCTGGTAGCTGAGACTTATAGTCAAGAAATAGACCAGCCACCTGAATGTGAATATGCTTGTTATTTTTAAACTTTTCCATTTTATGGGAACAGTTAGACACTTGGTGAAAGGTAAATGAAAAAATCAATACAGGTCCAAAGCCTGTAAATCGAACACATTGCTGGATCCAGAGGGTCCTTTGCCTAGCTAAGCTTAGCTTACTGTCTGCACACTGTCTAGAAGCAGGAAACAGCAAAGTTTGACTGTGTCTAAAGTTTAGAATTATGCCTACAGACACCTTTAAAGCTCATACTTTTATGGAAAGTTGCCTGCCTGTCTTACAGAAAGACTAGTTTTACAGTGAGCCCAGCTTGTGCGCCCTTCTTATTTTTTAAACTAAACTAAGCAAATCAGTTGACTCTATCTTCATATTCACTGCACGTATGCACTTCACAGTATTGTTGTTTAACTATCAGCAAGAAAAAGCTGTTAAATAATTTGAAATCAGTATAAAATTTTACTCATACATGTAATTCTTTCCTTTCACTGCAGGTAGTTCATCAGAGATTTCCAATATGACTTCTGACCCCCCAGATCTCACTGAAGTGATGATTTCTAAACCTGCTCCAGCTCCTACTTTATCAGCCACAGTGGAATCCAGCAGCACTGGACGAACTCAAAGCCTTCCGGAAACCAGCAGCATCCCAACACTGGACATACGAAACCCGCTGCCTCCTCCTCTAACACCTCCTCCACCTCCTCCTCCCGCACCAGACAGCCCTGACCTTCCACTGCCATCACCCCCGGTCCTTCCTCCCCTTCTGCCATCTTCCAAACCTTCTTCTACTTCCAGTCCTCCTCCTCCTCCATCGCCGCCTCCTGATGAGAGCCCCCATCGTCCTACCACCCTCAACTTAAAGACACTTCCACGTCAAACCGTCAGGGAGAATGGCTGCCCCCCGCCTGGGCTGGATGACGATGAGGATGAGAGGAAAATGCTGGAGGAGGATCTGAAGAAGTGCATTGAGGATTTCAAAAAGATCCGCTTGCCCAAAGTTTTTCCAGATCGCAAAAGACACTGGCAAAGGGACTTGCTGAAGAAGTACAATGCGTAGAGAGCTGTGCTGTAGCACCATGATGAAAAAACCTGACAAGCATTCTAAAACAGTGGAGATGACATGCTGCAAGCTCTAGACTCAAGCTTTATATGTACATTGCTTTGATTCTAACTTTGTGAAGCGAGTCAGCAAGTTTGCTTAAACCTCTAATGTAGTAGCTTTTGCTTGTCAACAGAACTTCATTGTTTAAGTATAGTGCTTGAGCTGAGCTTGTCTAGCAAACATACAGTCAACAGAGGTGTCTTTTTCCATCTTAGAAAAATAACATCCATACCCAGACTGTCAGTCATATTTATTTGTTCAACACAACTTTTTTGGAACATAAAAAAGTGGAATCATTTTCTTTTTACTCAGTCAAACTATAATATATATCTATAATTAGAGCTTTCTGCCTTTTCCTCTGTACCATGTCCACTGATTAAGCAACTCAAAAATGTAAGCAAAGTCTGAAATGTTAGGCGCTTGACCTTAATGATGCAAAATAAAAGAAAGAAGTGAAATCTCTGGTACTAATCATCTAAAATGCCTCACCTCATCAATATTAACTGAATGACTTCAAAGCTGCTCTACAATACTCTTTTCTGCTTCTGATTCAGGAGCTTTGCAATTTCAGTCTTTTTGTGATTACATTATCTTCAAGCTCGCACTGGGGAGAGAAAAAAATCAGAACGAGAGAGCAGTGTACCAGGAAGCGAAGTGGGTAATTACAGGCGGCCAGAATGTGGAATAATAATGACAATAATGACTACATGAACCAATGCACAACGGCATTTGTTCCTCTATCTGCTCCACATAAAATGTTCATCCAGCTTCACTAATGAATTACCAGGTGTGTGTGTGTCTATGTGTAGTATAGACCTATTGTGGGATAAATGTTTTATGTCCCAAAAAAGAAAAAAAAAACACTGATTTTTCCATTCACCTTGTGAATTAATTCCCATTTAAAAAGCAGTAATAACATTTTGGACAAATATGCTTATGTGCTTTTACTCTGAGAAGAGATACTGTTACAGGAGGGAGCTTGTTGGTTAGTGTAGCCTAGCAATAAAACTGGAAGCTGGGAAATGGCTTGCTTCAAAACCCAGCCTTCAACCACCTCTGTGGCTCACTAGTAGCACATTGCATTCAATTTTTCAAATTCATTTAAAAACCAACATGGAGAACATGTTGTAGCATGTACATTCACTGGCCACTTTATTAGTTACACCTTTTCAAGTGCCTCTTAACACAAATATCAGCAACTGAGTGCATTTAAACATGTAGACATGGTTAAGATGACATACTGAAGTTCAAATTGAGCATCAGAATGGAGAGGAAATGTAATTTATGTGACTTTGAAATCGGCATGGTTGCTGTTGCCAGGCTGGCTGGTCTCAGTAATTCAGAAACTGCTGATCTGCTGGGATTTTCCCAAACAATCATCTCTAGGGTTTACAGACAATGGTTCAAAAAAAAAAGAAAATATCCAGTGAGCAGCAGTTCTCTGGGCCAAAATGACTTGTTGATGCCAGAGGTCAGAGGAGAATGGCCAAGCTGCTTTGAGCTGATAGGAAGGCAGCAGTAACTCACATAACCACTCGTTACAACTAAGATATGCAGAGAAGACCACACACACACTCCTGTTAGCTAAGAGCAGGAACCCGAGGCTACAATTTGCACAGGCTCACCAAAATTGGACAAGAGGAGACTGGAAAAATGTCTCGATTTCTGCTTTGACATTCGGATGGCAATGTCAGAATTTGGCATAGACAACATGAAAGCATGGCTCCATCCTGCCTTGTATCACCAGTTCAGACTGCTCGTTGTGTAATGGTTTTGGGGGATGTTTTCTTGCCACATTTTGGGTCCCTGAGTACCAACTGAGAATTGTTTAAACACTACAGCCTTCCTGAGTATTGCTGACCATGTCCATCCCTTTATGACCACAGTGTATCCATCTTCTGATAGCTGCTTCCGGCAGGATAACGCAGCATGTCACAGAGCTCAAATCAATTCAAAATAGTTTCTTGAACATCACAATGAGTACACTGTTCTCAAATTACCTCCATACTCACCAGATCTAGCAGTGCACCATTGTTATGTGGTGGAACAGGATTTTCACATCATGGATGTGCAGCCAACAAATCTGCAGCAACTGTGTGATGCCATCATATCAATATGGACCATTTCTGAAGAATGTTTTCACCACCTTGTTAAAGCTATTCCACAAAGAATTAGGGCAAATCTGAAGGCAAAAGGGGGTCCAAACAGGTTCTAGCAAGGTATCCCTCAAAAGTGGCATGTGAATGTGTAGCTCCTGCTTCTTGGGGAACACTGGCAAAATACAATGAATCTAGATGTAGACACAGCGGTATTAAACAAAGATGCTACAATGAACGTCTGAATTTTGAGAACTGCGTACTTCCAATTTTCATGCAAATCTATCGTTTTCTGACTCCTGGCTATTTGTATGAACATGACAGTGGGATTTATCTTCTCATCTAATTGTCAATATGTTATTCTTGCTTCAGAAGTTAATGGAAAACTCAGACAGGAGTATTTTCAGTAGTAGCTGCTTTATACCATTAAGAAGCACTCATCAGGGCAAATCACCTTCCCATATCTCCGTACCCTTCCTATCAAATTCCTCAGCAGCAGTCCACCGAACGCCCACAGAACAAATTTGGTAGCAAGTCTGCATTAAATTAAAAGCATTAAATAAACCAACCCTTAAAACTATTAAAGTGAAGGAGGCTTATTGGGATACAAAATTGTTATATAAGTTTCAAACTGTTACTGGTACTTGCTGTTACTTAAAATACACACTAACATGTTAATAAGTAATGTGTTATATGCCCAACACTGTGTTACAGCTGTGGGGTGTTGAGCTACAAAAACACCATACCTTCCGCTTCTCAAAAGTTACTCACCTTAATGACTTCTGCCTAATTACTTTTCTGCAATTCAAACTTAGCACACAAAGTACTTTTAAATTTTTAAAACCCCTTTGATAAATTCTCTTCCAAGTCTCCACCAGCGTTCTGTTCCCACTAAAGTAATCACAGATGCAGGAGACCATCAAACTACTGTTTTGTTTTGGTATACAAAAACATCTATGTTTCATTTGGACTTTATATTAAGCTTCTGCTGAACAATAAATGTTACACAGAGCCTCTGCTATATACATATATATACATATATATATATACACAGTAGAGTTCTGGCTTTATAGATGTAGCTTTCAGGATGTTTTTATGCTTAATTTTTCCTGTTTTGATCATTTTATTTTCTCCGTCTGCCTCATTTGACCTGATTCAACCTGTAGCTTCTCCATTAGGCCCATAATGAGCCTGGCGGTTGTTTGCAGAATCCCTGGTTAGAAGTCCTAATGATGCTGTCTTATCCTTGTACTTCCATCAGCACTTTACCTCCAGCATGATGCCTTTCAACTCGGGTTGATGGTGCGGTCATAGCATTAATCCTTAAGTGTTGGTTAAGAGGGAAGTCAACCATGGTTAAACAAATAGAATAGTTTTATCAGGCACACTGGTAACTGCTAAGCAGCATGAGAGATATCCTCTTGCTCTTAGCGGAGGATTAACAACAGATTAAGCTTTTCACAGTCCAAAAGAGTCACTAAAGAGATGGCTACTTCTTTCAACAGCTACACGATGACAACAATTTATGCCATCCAGCGAGTCTTAACTAAAACACTTCACACCGACACTAACACTCAGGACTTCTCCAGTTGGCTGCTGATTGCTGAGAAATCCATAGAAAAGATTCTGCTTTGGAACTCATTAGAGAGTATTGCCTCATCAGCTCCTTTTTTTATTTTTCTCATCTTTCAACATTGGCTTGGATAGCGACAGTATGCTGGCCAGTTTCCCGGGCACAGAGGAGTGTCACCAGAGCTGCATGAGTCAGGACACAAGCAGGGGACTGAAGAGACGAGTCTTTCTGATTTAAAATCCCATATTTACCATCGCAGAAGCTGCACAGGCTGCTGTGTTTGAGTCATGTTAGACAAAACAGGCATCCCATATTCAAAACTAAAGTTCTTGATTTGCATTTGGGCCTCTCCATAAGAAATTGTTCACTTCCCAATTCTCTTTCACCCTTTGTCTTTTTTTGGTGTAACCCCTTGAAGCTGGCCCCTTGACTTATTATGGATGCACCAAAAGGATTTGATCTCTGAAGTCGATAGGCTTAGCCCCCCGACAAAGGGAATACTTATCCTTTGAAATGAAGAGGTAAAGCAGGCTTGTGGGACCGGGACTGACAGAAAAACATTCTTAGACAGAATATTTAACCATGTGAAATCAAGCCTAGCAATTGCAGCTGTCGTGATTATTACTGGACAGAGGACCTTTCTTGAAAGTCACTTCTAAAAGTTTACACTGGACTGCATCTGGTACACATGGGATGAAAACAGCACTAGATTCAAGACTTTTTGTCTTTTGTTGTGTCTTTTTCTTTGTAATATAACATAATGAGTAATCAGAAGAAAATGAGGGATACATGTGGTGTTTTGAGTGACATTTCTCCTTCATTTCATGGGATGTCCTGTAGTCTACAGCTGCCCCGAGCACAAAGACAGTGTCAAAGTGAGAAAACCTGCCACCAACTTATCTGTTTTTTGCCTTTTTGCTGACACACGGGGCGCCTTGCATTTGCATAAAAAGAACACCTTGCAGATTTATTTCAAATGGCCAGCAATACATTAGCATCTCATTTCTTCTGGGCATGAGTTATCTTCAGTGCAGTCAGCTCTCCTGACAATTAAAGCACAGCTGAAAGTGATCCTTGTAAAATACAGTGTTGCTGTGAGAGCGGGGGATATTTTAGTATTTCAGCAGTCAAGAAGAGTTTCACACTTGTGCAAGCTGTATATATGTGCTAATAAAATTAGGCTTTAGAAGTGATAAGAGAAATAAGGCCTAATTTTTATGCCTAAAATGGGAACTGGCACTCAAGCTGTCTAACACACTTGGAGGATCATTTTAGAAAAATTCAGCAGTTTTAAAAAAATATATTATCAGGGGTTTGGAGTGTCCTGAATCAGCCACTCTGATGCAGTTATTTTAAGAGGCAGTCACTACTTTGGTGTAAGTTCAAATAATTGGATGTAAAGATCCTGACTGATTAAAAATGTGCATTTAAATGCAGTCTAATCATTACTCTATAATCCTTAATGCAAACTTTACTGCAACTTAGTAAACACTTCATCAGGGTTGAATCAGCGAAGGAGAAATTGTCTTGAATCATATATTTGAATAACAGATCAGTCTTTCAGTTAGTCTGTATGTCCATGCTTTTTTAATAGTATGGCTGCAAGTGGCTGGAGGAGCTTTCATTGCACACCGAGGAAGCTGCAGAAATCAACTCAATGACATTAATGTGTCCTGAAAAAAACAGATAAATATCAACAAGGCCCTCAATTTTCTTTCAGATGCAGACCTGATTATGCAAGCTCAGGTTATTTTGGAAGCCTGATTACTGTGAATCATGCATTGTAAAGTGTTTCAACCAGACTATTACCTTAAGCCTGTTATTTACAGTCTGTGAGTTATGCATGTGAGTTCAAACGTGAATGTGTGTGTACGGCACTAATGTGTGCATGGTCAGTCAATATAGTAATTGTTAGCCAGTGGGGCTGCGTTGCTTTCAGGAAAACATGTGCATGCACACAAGTGTACTTTAAACAAATATATATTCTTTAATGGAGAGGAAAGCTGGCTATCCCTGCAGGCTGTCTACACAATCAGCAGGAGACACATGCTCTGGAGAGAGACAGTGAAGAGGGCCAGAGAGAATGTGTCAGACTCTGTTCACAGCTTTTCCATTTCCATCATTAAAACCTGGAGCCTAATCCTGCAGCTACTTTAATCTCTTAATTCTGTAGCCTTTTTCCTCTGCATACAGTGCACTCCTATTCCATTCTCTGTCTCTTCCTCACTGATTTAAAATATTTCCATAGATTCAGTGTGAAAGCTTTTCACAGCCCCTCCACCACACATACAGCAGTACTTCTAGTGTTTAAGTAGGGTCACTTTGCTTGCTTTTAAATCCTTTATGTGACCATACCACCGCATGATAAGTGTATATGGAGGGTTTTTGATGCTCATTTATGCCATCTCTGTGATTGCTGTCGACCACTGAATATATAAAATGGTATGCAAGAGGATATACAGCAGCATCATGGGTTGTGCTGAATAATGGCATGTGGAAATGGTCAGTGGCAAGAAGCAAATGGGACATTAGATGGCTTGATTATCAAGCATCACATAAAATAGTGAATTTGTGGGATGGCGCAGCAGATGGCCTGATAGTCTAATCCATGATCCAAGTGCTTGGCCTGCTACTTTTCTCAGTGGAAAATATGACATGGCCTGTCTGAATGTGAGACGCGCTGCCTTGTTGTTATTTTGCAGAGACTGCTGTGGGATTGGAACAGCCTCCTTTGCTCTGCTTGGGAATTATAGTTTACCAAATATGGAAGCAAATATCACACAGAGTAAGTCTCCTGCAGGAGTGTAATATATTTATAAGAACTTCTATTAATGGTGCAAGCCAACATTAGCAATGTAAGGATGCAAAACACATCATTTGAATTGATTAAGATTCACCAACTTCATTTCGACAGCCGTCCCAAGATGCTCTGCTGCTCATTAATGCTTTTCTTGGCATGAACCGCTGCATTGTGTTCCATATTATTCCCTCCCTTTTCATACGGTTGACAGCAGTTTTTCTGCATAACAATAAGTGCCCTGCTGACATGTTACCCTGCAGGCCATCTGCTGTCATCATAGAGAGGAGTGGGGCAGAAAATGCAACCTGACATGAGTTTAATCTACAGCAGTGGTGCCTTCTGGTTTGTCCTGTTCTGTGACTGGTTCCATTTCTCTCTCCATATGAAATGCATGCATATAAGAACCCTGTGTATGCACAAATGTGCCAAAGCATCCTGCTACTGTTTTTTAAGTGAATCTGAAACTGCATTAAAAATATGCAGTGCATTTGACAGTAGGAGACGGAAGCACGTATCATTGCTGTGAACGGCAGGCATTCTGCTGATGATCATGACGCACAAAGAAAGTTGTAGCGATGTCTGCAAAAACATTGCACTTTATACAATATTGCAATATTGGTCCCAGTATGTTGAATTGTGCTCTGGCACTTAATGTTAGCTGTTCTTATAACACTTCTAAAGCACACAGAACAGGGAGTGAGAAAACCCCTTCACATCCAGAGAGAATGCTGCCTTTTAAACACAAACTAGCTCTTAATCCTATTTGACACAACTTCATCTTAAATTATATTTTTAAGACCCTTAAACCTCACCTGCATGTAACTTGTTAGCTGCAGTCCTATCTGTCAGTCCGCACAAACAATTCTGTTTCATGAGTACATAATCACTAGATTCACTATTATGTGGTTTTACCTGTCTACATTGTACACTTAGAAAGAAAATCCTCATGAAAACCAAATAACATTGATTTGGAAAAAGAAATTTCAGTGAGTTTGTTAAAGATTAAAATCTCACACATCAAACCACTTCCAGAAGACAAGAGTTTCCCTCTGATCTGCACCATTAAGATCCATCTGTACCAAACATCAAACACGGCGCTGTCACCTGGTAAGTGCAACAAAAGTGAATGCAGCTGTTTGCAAAGCATTTCTTTCTGTTTTTGTTTATAATTTACACTGCATCCCAGCTCTTTTTGGTGCTGTGCATTCCACATGAATCCATAATACTTTTCCATTTATCAGATATCCCTTTGTGTTTCTAAAAAATAATAAAAGAAACTATGGAAATATTCTACAGTTCTGGTGTTATTGTTAAACAGGGAATATTAAGTCTGCCCAATAACTGAAATCATGCATTTTTTATGTGGCCTTGGACGGTCTGGCCCAAATATTTTCGAGATACAACAACAGTAAAAACGAAAGATGAAAAAGTATAGCTGTAGCAGTGGCAGTGGATACTGATATTACTGTCAAATAAAATCTCCAGCGTGCAACAGTGACAACTTTCAAATCATATTAATTCCCATCAAAATGCTGGAGACTTTCAAGCTCTCTGACTTGCACTGCAGGAACGGTTGTTGCTTTATTAATTTTATTTGTCACCCCCATGCCCTGAGGTGGTGGTTTCAAACGCTGAGCCTCTTTTGTTTTTAAAAATAATTGAATCATTATTTCACCAAGCAGGTCTGCAGAAACCAAATGTGCTTTTTAAAAAATTATTTAGCAATGCATGAAAAAAACAACAGCTTATTAGAGTCTTAGCGGGACAAGGAAGAGATTAAATAAAAACTTGCAATTTTTTAACATTCAGGGACACATACAGCAGAAGACAGAATGCATTAAACAACAATACCATTAATAACAAAGCAAGGAAGTCTTTGCAAACTTGCTTCTAGAGCTGCAGTGCTGCACCGTTTCTGGCACAGGAGGGACTGTGGCACTCTGGGAACAGATAGTAGTTTCCTTGGCCCCACACTCCCGCTGTGTCAGCCTGAGTCACTGCACTCTCCTGGCATCGTGTACTGCTGAGGAGGCTCCTCAACAGATCGAGGCTGTACATCATCAGTCCCTATGTGCCGTGTGTGTGCGTCGTCTCTGCAAGTCTCCCACGAGGCCCACACAACTCTTGAGCAGCAAACAAACACTGCGGCAACAACAGAGTCTGCTCAAGTTCCCTGCTGTTTCCAAATATACCAGGAACATTGTTATCTTCTTTTTCTCTTTGCATCCAAATGCATGAGCGTTGAACAACAGACCTGAAAATGTCCTGGAAATACCAAACTTCCCGCTCACATAAACTGTCTTTATCAAGTGCTTTGTTGAAATTTTATAGTGGCTATTGATGATATGGTAATACAGTAGTAACAAGGATGAACTGCTAATTGCATGTTAATAGAGGTTGTTTAAAAAGATCCACAGAGATTTCTACCCCCTCAGTTTCAGAACTTTCAGCTCATATATTTTTTTATTGTTTTCTCACCAAAAACTATGCTGTTTTGGTTCACTCTCACTAGTCGCTTCAACATAACCCAGCAAACATTACTGTGACAGCAACATTACATTCCTGGACAAAAATGCCCTGGTCTGGTGGCAAAATTTACTATTTATGATGCAGGTGGCCACAGGGGACTCTACTTTACTCAAACTAGAAAATATTGATAATAAATGTGTATTGTTTTTTTAAGTCAACATTTCATTGACTTTAGGTAGTGGATAAGTTGTGAAATTATTTTTTTTTTTGCCAGCCACACAACATCCACTCCCTGTAAAACAGCTACTATTCCAGACACCCATTTTTCTAATATAAAAAACAGTGGATTTTAAAAAAATAGAAGATCATGAAAAGACCTTTTTTGTTTAAATTTTTATGATTACTGCTTATAGCTCATGAAACATCAAAAATCCAGTATATTAAACTACCTTTATAATTTATAAAGGTTCAAAAAAGAACATAGAAAGCATGTCAAGTGGGCCAAGGCTGGTGTCCAAGGCTACAGCTATCACATTCCTATTATCAAGTTACTCCTGAGATATCCTACCTGGGCTAAGGAGAAAAAGAACTGTTGTCCAAAGTCTGCTTTTCAGTTAAAAGTAAATTTTGCATTTCATGTGGAGCAGCTTGGAGACAAAGTCAGAGAGGCAATGTTGAGATAGTTTGGACAAGTAAAGGTGAGATATAGTGGATGTGCTGGACAAAGCATGTTGAAGATGGAGCTACCAGATAAGATGAAAAGAGGAAGACTACAGAGAAGGTACATGCATGTAGTGAAGGAGGACCTGAAGAGGGCTGGTGTGACAAAAGAGGACCAGCAACTGGACCAGCCAAAGAAAGAAAAAGATTTTAAAATAAAGGTTCTAAAGGAAAACCGGCTAGGCACAGAATGCAAAGTTTTTGAAGTTCAGAGTAAAGTTTCTGCAGTCTGCGATGCTTTGGGGTGTGATGTCATCTGCTGGTGTTGGCAGAGGCTGGTCCACTGTGTTTTATTAAGTGTAAACTCAACACAGCCATCTACCAGGAGATTTTAGAGCACTTCATGTTTCCATCTGCTGACAAGCTTTATTAAGGTACTGATTTCCTTTTCCAGCAGGACTTCACACCTGGCCACAGTGCCAAAATTTCTGCCAGTGGCTTTCTGACCACGGTATTACTGTGATTGATTGGACAGTCAACTCATGTAACCTGCACCCTACAGAGATACTATGGAGTCTTGTCAAGAGAAAGATGGGAAACACTTGACCCAAAAATAAAGATGAGCTGAAGGGCTCTACCAAAACAACCTGTGTTTCAATAGCACCTCAGCAGTTGCACTAGCCAATTACCTCATGTCACATTACACTGCTAAAAAGTCCAGAAGGGACATCCAGCAGATGGCTAGGTAATGAGGTAGTCATTTGTTTTCCAATTATTATGTCAAAATCTATGCAACATCTTGAATAATGTTCAAACAAAAGTCATTTAGCTTGCTTGCTGGGAATGTGTCAAACAATTACTTGGTGACCATGACGTAACATTCAGCAACTAATGAGACAGATATTTTGTGGAGACTAAACCAGAGCCAAAAAGGAATATTGAACTGCTAACCAGAAACTGCTGAGTGTATGATATGTATTTTTTGTAATAATTTGAAAAGATTTTTCTATGAAATGATCGATAAGGATCAAAGGTCACAGTACATCAATTTTTACTGCCTGTGTTTTCTCCTGCTAAAATGTTAGAATAAAACATTTAGAAAATGTGTTTTTTGCCCTCTGCTTACAAAAAATAAGGCAAACAATATAACAAAGCATGTCAAGTGACTGGCATGTGATCACGGTTTCTCTTCTGAATGAGTTCTCTAATTCCAGCAGCAGTAGCTGCAGCCTCTCTCAGGTGGCCTCTCATCTTATTAAGGTGCCCAAGGAATAATTACCTCTAAATTAATTGGGAGGGAAGAACAATGCACTTCAGAGCGGACTGCTCTTGTGTCATCCATTATGTATAGGCCCTCTGATGGCTTTGAAGTTGATCATCACATTGGTGTATTTTTCTACCACACTCTTGTGAAGTCTCTATTATGGCCTGTGGCTGCATCTCTGTCTCAACACATCAAGGTGAGTGGAGAGAGTGCTCTCCCCTGCAGCCATGGCTATTACAATGTACAGAAAGAATTCAATTAAAAAACACCACCAACAGAACATGTTGGAATTACTGAGATTTAATCAGAGTCCGTCACACTCAAAGCACTGAATGCAACCAATTAATGGAAGGCTGCATTAATGGTTTAATGGAGGGCTGAAAGAGCAAAATGCTAATTTTTGCCCATCAGCCCCCACATAGTCTCAGAAATGCATTTAGAGCTTTTGTTTTGTTGTAAACCTCTAAGTGGGAATGCATTTCAGATTTTGCTTTTAGCCTTTGAAGCCCACTTTTAAGCGCACACTTTAACAAACTCTTGTGATTCACATGGTAATGACCATAGCAGCAATCCACATCTGGGAAGGTCATACCAGAGTTCAGTCATGGGTAAATTAGAAGGTCATCACTGTTTATAAAACCAGGACACAAATGGTTTTCTATACACATTTCTCATAATCCACAAAATTGTATGTGTCAGCACAAACTGTTCAAAGTTGATAACTTCCCTAGTGCCACACACAGTTAAGTCCCCAAAACATGTTTTCTTGTTCTTGTCTTGTCTTTGTTATTTGATTATGCAAACACATGGGGAAATTATCTCTGCTGCTGAGTCAAGTTCTGTATCTTGTACAATCTGTATCCAAATGCATGGTTTAAACCTTGATGTTAGCACCCTGAACTGACTGACACCACATACATCTTCCATCATGTACACGTGCTCTTGTCCTCGATGGAAACTTGGAGACAGCAGAATCCTTGTATCTTTTATACATTTACAAATCTGATGATGCACACAGAGATTGAAACAGAGATTCACAACCCTCCACACACATTTGCAAATCATTTTTCTCCATTTATAGCCCCATATCCTTGCATCCTTCACAAGAGATGTAAGTGTGTGGGGTTTTAACAAGACAAAGTGCAAATTTTATGCTTTGCACGGGCCTCCCTTATTTGGCAATGATTAGAATACAGTTGCAGTTGTTTCATACTATATTTCAACATGTCTGATGGAATATACACAGGCAATGAGTTACATTTTGGAAACATATACAGTGTTATTTATTCAGTGATTGTTTTATACTTTCATCTGCCCTTTTTTCCTATAGTTTTAGTATGATACTATAATATTTATACTTGTACTTTTGTTGACAGACATGCTCCATCAGACCTCAGTTAAACTTTGATGCTGAAACTTACAAGTTCAAACTTAAACACATTAAACTTTAAAGAAAATGTACTCTTCTTCTTCTTCTTTAAAGAACCTGGTTTATCTTTTAGGTTTGAGTTTTTGCTGGGATGAAAAAAAAACTTGAAGATCCAGTAGTTCTCATGCAGATATATCATCAGAAAGAAAATGTTTAGCTGTGACTGAATGCATCAAAGCTTTGTGAAATGTTATTTCACCTTCTTCCGCTTGAAAAAAAGAGGAACCCCTGCTCACTTTGTTGCTTAAAGCTAAAATATTTTTGCGATTACAACCTGACAGTACAGAGATTGGTTAAAATGTTTTAGAGGATCACTTCCTCTATACAGCATCTATCTGGCTTGTCATGTAAAGATAGTCCTTCTATTTTATTGTCAAACACAGAGACGTTTAATTATGCATTCATCTGTGTTTAAAAAGAAAGTTCTCACAGGACTGCATAGAGTCCTGTGAAAAAGTACGCTCATATTGTTTCCATAGGAATTAGGAGAGTAAGTAGCAGCCACAAGCTGCTGATCAAATACGTTAATGATTGATTCAGATGTGCGTCAACACAACGTTACAATCTTCCCAGGAGTGGACATCCCAGCAAACTCACCTTGAGAACCTGACAATTGCTGCAATGTTCAGAGAAACTGCAAAATACGCAAGAGTTATATCTCAGACTCAAGTATCAGTTAGCATGGTAAATGTTAAAGTTCTTGACAGTACAATTAGAAAAAGACCGAAGTTTGGTTTGTTTGGAAGGGTTGCAAGGAGAAAGCCTCTTCTCTCTAAAAAGAACATGGCAGCATGGCTTAGGCTTACAAACTTGCATTTGAAAAAACAATAAGACATCTGGAACAATGTCTTTGGACAGACAAGACCAAAGTGATTTTTGGCCATAATGCACAGCACCACGTCTGGCAAAAAACAAACAGCATATTAGCACAAACACCTCATACCAACTGTCAAGCATGGTGGTAGAGGGGTAATGATTTGGATTTGTTTTGCTGACACAGGACCTGGGCACCTTGCAGTCACTGAGTTGACCATGAACTCCCCTGTATACCAAACTATTCTAGACTTAAATGTGAGGCATTTTTTCACCAGCAGGGTCATGCAACAAACCAATGATCCTAAGCACACCAGCTAATCTACAACAGCACCGCTGAGAAAGAAAAGAGTCAAGGTGCTGCAATGGCCCAGTCAAAATCCAGACCTCAACCCAAATGAAATGCTGTCAGGGGACCTTAAGAGACCTGTGTATAAACAAATGCCCACCAATCTAAATGAACTGAAGCAACGTTGTAAAGAAGAGGTGGGCCAAAATTCATCCACAACAATATGAGAGACTGAAAAAATCAAACAGAAAATGATTACTTTGAGTTATTGCTGTCATAGTCCCCTGCCCTCCGGGTCTGGATCTGCCTTTTTTTTCCTTCTTTCTCTCTATTCTTCTCTCTTTTGGGTGTGGGCTGGGTAACAATCACTGTGCTCAAGTTCCAGGTGTGGGTGTGTCTGGGCAGAGGGGAGGCTGCGCACCTGATGCTGTTTTGTGAACACCGCTGCTTTTAAGCCCTGCAGTCTCCACCATAATCCGCCAGAGAGCAGCTACTCTATGTGTAGTAAGTCAGGTCTAGTTCAGTCTGTCATTGATGGAAAACTTGTTTTATGCTTTTTGTTCACATCTTGGAAACCTTGTCTAGTGCCTCTGCTCACACCCTATCTTTGTTCATCCTAGGAACATCAGCTACCCACCTGGATTTGTCATGGAACCTACCTGACCCACTCTCGCCTGTCTTGGTACAACCTGTTCCGGAAAACTCCCTGGAAGCCTCACTCTGGAAACCTGCTGGGACTCCCTAGCTTTAGACCAAACTCTCCAGCAAACTTACAATAAATAAACCTGCCAAACCTTTTGCCACTGTGTCTCATCTGCTCACTGGGCTGCACCTCAGAACCTTACAAGTGCTAAAGGTGGTTCTAAAAATTATCAAATCATGGGGCCGGATTTAGTTTTTCATGACTGCATAGAGTCCTGTGAAAACTTTCTTTTTCACATGACTGTAATTGAGGCATTTTCTTATGCCACTATGGGCAAAGGGCACCAATGTCAGAAATGCAGTCAAAAGGTTCATCATTGACTGAAATTAGCTGAAGTGATGCCTACCAGCGGTGCCTGGCTGGCACTCACTTTTCATAAATTCCTCCTGAGATTTATAAAGTATTCTGATTCAGATTCTGATAAAAGCAGCGCCAAATAATGCATAACTTTGAGATTTGAGTCTTTGGCATATGCACCACTCCATGTTACACGCTAAACCAAATCTAGACTGTCTGTGTTCTAGTATGTTTCAGGCTTTTCACACCTCATATTTCCCATGAAAAGTTCTTCAAAGGACAGCAGATACAAGCTTTTCCAAACCTGTTTACTATCTCAGTAAATGTGACCTTGCATAATCTATTGATCCGTATCTTGAGTCATTCAAAATTTCAAAAGCCCCATTGAATCATGTCAGTCATTTCAATATCACAATTCTCATGTGGTTTTAGTGTAGTTTTGGGGGCAAGCCCTGATAATTGGATTTTCTAACCTCAGTCTGTCTGCACTGCCAGAGAGGTTTGGGGGAATTAAAATCTTCCTTGTGCCGTGAATCAATATAAAAACAATCCCCTTCACTCTTAAAATGTGCGACATGCACAGAAAAGCAATTAACCCACTGCAGGAATTGATTTGGTCCACTTCAGCTTATCTCTTTTGGGCATAACCAAGCTTTTACATACCCGCTGGGAAGATCAAAAGTTTTTCTTGTTTCAAAACCTGACAACATCGCAGGATTAGCACTGATTTTATCTTCACCAAGCAATTACCTGCTATGGTAATCAATGCAGGGCTGCTGCCTTTAATAGTCTGTGGTATCGCCTCCTCTGCAGGCTGCGCAAATTACAGTGATTCATCACAGCACCACACTGCACTGCTAGCAAAGCTGAATCAATTCACACATACTGCACACACACACACACACACACAAATGCCTTCACTGAGCTGTTGCTACTACAGTGCCTGCTAACTAGCTCTCTGTACTCTAGTGGAGAGGTTGCATAGAGACCTTGATGCTTATTCTTTTAAAAGGATGCCTTTCATCAAAATGACTTCCTCCAGGAAATAATAAATTAACAGCCAGAATGCAGGCATTCACAAATGTTCTGTTTCACACCAGAAGATCCACAGACACATTAACACAAGCTGCCAACAGTAGTAAACCGTCTTGGTGAGGAGGCTTTTATAATTATAATCACAGAGACTGTGCTAACAAATTTTGGCATCCCATCCCTTGGCATACTCTCAGAAGTTACAGTCAGACATAAAGGTGGATGTACAAAGACAAGGACTAAAGTCTTTGCTGGAAACAGTTAATTAAAGACAAACAGCTGAAAACCAGATCAGCAGCCTTAGAGAAACTGATAAACTCTAATTTTCCATTCTTCCTTTTTTGCTTTCCCCCCATGCAGATACATAAGCTTAGAAACAAAAATTGATTCCACCTATTTCTATTTCCCAGTGACACCTGCCAGGTCCCACAAATGTTACATCTGACATATAGATAAATAGACTAGAGTTGAGCAGTTTTCCGCAGGAAAGAGTGGAGACAGGAGAAGTCAAAACAGGAAAACAGACAGGCTGGATACATGCTAGGTGAAATAAGAGGGAGGTGAACAGAGCAGTGCTGTACTTCCTCTTCAGATGTCAAATCTTTACCTGGACAGGGAAAGATTTATTCTTGAATCAGTGATGGTGCTTTAGCATGAGCCTGAGAAAGGATGACAGTCAGGATGTAAGGAAATTTGACCATGAAACTATAGAATGTTGACTGTAGTAGATATTGACATGCAGTGGGACATAATTTATATTCTAAAAAACCCAAATAAACCAGAGAGATGGCAAAAAACAAACAAAAAAAACCCAGAAGTGGTTAAAACAACAATCTGGAACATTCTTGAAAAGAAGAAATGCACTGGCCAGCTAAGCAACACCAAAAGGCCCAGAAGACCATAGAAGACAATTAAAGTAAGTGATCACAGAATTCTTTCCTTGTTTAAGAAAAGCCCTTCACAAAATCTAGACAAGTCAGGCACACTCTTGAGGAGGTAGGTGTATCATTGTTAGAGGGTTAACGAGGTTTAGATCACTCGTTACACTTCAGAACAGGAAGGTCAGATTAGCATTCAAAAAAGTCTGTCCAGTTTGGGCATGTATGGCTTCCAGTGGAACCAGGTCACTAGTTTTATTAATGACATGCCTAGTGATAGAGGTAGCGGGTTGAATTTTGAAGTATACAGGACTATACTTTCTGTTCAGATTCAGCCAAATGCTGCAAATCTGACTGGATGGAGCCTTACAGTTCAAATGGATAGTGACTCAAAGCAGTAACCTGATCTTAACCCAACAGCTTTTCAGTTCCATAAGTCAGGACTGAAGGCAGAGAGACCAACAAACAAGCAGCAACTGAAGGTTGTTGCAGTAAAGGCCTGGCAGAGCATCTCAAGGGAGGAAACATGACATTTGGTGATATTCATGGGTTCTAGATATACGCGTAATATATACAGTTTTGGTAAAATGTGCATAAAATGACTGTGATTCCTAAACATTGCAAATTATATCAAATAAAACAACGATTGTTTGATTTAAAATCCACTGTGGTGGAGTACAGAGGCAAAAAAACAGTTCACATGCTGTCTCAACAAATGTCCGCATATCAGATAATCAAAAACATTTCATTTTCATACAAAAGTCAAATTTCACATTGATTTTTTTAAGCTGAAGAGAAGCACAAGTAACTTCAATAAACTACATTTACATTTCTGTTTACTCAGTACTTATTAAACTCTGTTCAAATTCTACCATGTCATTTTACATAAATTAGAACACCATTAAAATTCTCTTCCAATATGACCCTGTTTACGCTGTTTAAAAAAGATGGATAAAGCTTCCAGGTCTGAAAAGTTAAGCTAAAGCATAAATGTTCTAAGCTGAAGACCAGCAGGGGGCAACGCTTCTGGAAGCAAGAACAAGTCTGAGTGGAGCGGACTCTATGGGGCTCACTTGATCATCACCTCGGTAAACATTTTTCTGTTAGGTTTATGGTCTCATTAGCTAGTTTCAAGTCTTTTTGAATAAAATTTTTTATTTTTGCCCCCACTTGTGATAAAAGGGGTGATGGAGTAGGTACACTTTAGCCTTGTGATCGATGAGTAGTTACCATATAAGAGTTTGTGAACCACAACTTGCCTGTCATTTCCTGTTCCAAACAACTAAGATGGTAACAGCCAAAACCCTCAGCTCAAGTGATTCTTCACTGGCCTGTGAAAGACTTTTTTCTCCGTGTCAGTCCTGTGACAGACTGGGGAGACATCCAACCTGTACTACTTTTCACCCATTGTCAGCTGGGATACACACCCCTTGCAGTCACGTTTTCTTCACATTTGATTGCCTTCACCTCAGAAAATAATGACTCCACTACTGCATCTGGTTCCTGTCTTCCTCTGCATGGCAGATATGAGATGCACACCTTAATCTGTACTCTGTTTCACATAGCGGAGAACCATATTTGAACAATATCCTCTGTGATTTACAGTAAAGCAGACAGACCGGTGGATAAACACTACCTAAGCTCCATTTCCTCCAGTCTATTGTGACACAAGACATAGAGAATGAATAGAAGAATAGATTTTTCATAATCAATGTACTTTTTGGTGCCAAAACTATTATGTTTGGCTATAAAACAAGTCCCTGAGCTGCTGTTAGGATGAAAATTTCACCATCATGATTAAGTGCATTTATTTGAGCGGAATGTACCTTCAGTTTCTGGAAGGAAAAGATTGGAAATCAGATTAATCAGTTTAATGATGCAGCAACATCAACCCACAGACCAATTTGATGACACCAGATAGCACTGGTGAAAGCAGTTTTCAGAGTTTTTTCTTAAGTCAAAGTAGCAATGTCACAAAGGCCTGAATTCCACCATTTACTTGAATAAAATAACACATTATCAGCAATAAGCATTCATCATACAGCATTTTAGATCTTCTCTGCCATACAGCTGAAATGAAATTTCCTTTATTCTGAGGACACACCCACCCACACACACACACACATACACATACACACACACACACACTAAAAATCTACACACATTATAATGTATGTATGTGATTTCTAATTTGCGATAGCTTCCTAGCCCTGAAGAAAGGTACTCTCAGCTGTTTCCCTTTTTCCCCAAAAGGTCACCACAGTAGACAAATCCAGACATGAGCTTTGACACAGATTATACATCGGCTGCCCTTCCTGACACAATCGGACTCTGCACCAGCACTGAGAGTACACTGGCTAGTGACCTCCAAGGCTGGGTTTGTGTCTCCTCCCAGATGCAAACCAGGAACGTATCACGTTTTAGGCAAATGCGTATTGCAGTGGTTTACACATTCATCTTACAAGCAAAAGGTCTTTGGTACAATTCCAGGTGGGGAAACAAGCCCCTCTCAATATGGAGGGTTGCGTCAGGAAGTGCATCCTGCATAAAACCTCTGCCAAATTACCAATGTGGATTAATCCATTATAGCAGCCTTTTGGTGAAAATACAAGGGAGCAGCCAAAGGTGTAAACCAGTGGAATATCAAAGCTTTCCAACAGCTTCCTAGCATGGAATATAAATATACAACTCGGAACATAATAAATGTATCCAAAAGATGTTTGGCCATTTGCTTCAAAACCACAAATGTAAACCTTTTTATGATGCTGTATAAAAAAACAGGGGATCACCAAAGTCAAAGATAATGCTGTGATGAACATTTGAACAAGATTCACCAAACAGATGGTTTAAAAAATTTCACCAAGTAAGTGAATTCTTTGGCCTCATAGTGAACCAGATAGAAATGAAGCAATAAACAAAGTCACCACAATTTGGCCTTTTGGCACCATGGATCAATGTAGTGAACATCATGGCAGTCCATAGCATTCAATAGTTGGTCAGCTAAACACTATTGCTCAGTTTGCCAAACATGTATTGAGCCTAGACCTGAACTTAAAACTTTTTTTTCAACAGTGATCTTCATTGATTTTTTTTTTTTTTCTTGGGAGACTTGTGTAAGGAAGGGCATCTGTGCCAAGTAACCAATGCGGATTCATCCACTGTGGTGTCACCTCGGTGGGAATACAAGTAAGAGCTGAGAGTACTAAAAAAACAAAAAAAAAAAAAACCAGAAAAAGTCTTAGGTTGTTTAAGTCTTAGGCTGTATATAATAGATGTACACTGAAGTCTAGCAGACAACTAGCAGCTTGCTGTGGCACCTATCTGCCAGTCACAGCAACGACCTTTATTCCATGCATGCTGTAATTCTTACTGCAGTTTAAGTGGGTGAGTTTTTTTTAACGTACTCCCGTGCATATGTCGCAAACAAAGAAATTAGCTTTAGACCAAGGAGACCTAAACTTTTTTCCCCAAGCTGTAAATATATTGATTTTTGCAGCAGAGTTTGATACTTAAACCTTGGCATCTATAAGGAAGGACTGCCAGCTGCACATAGTGGTTGCTCAAGGAACTGCAGATTTTGGCACTTCTCGTTTCAGCTGATGTTGTTGATTGGTCAGTGGTAGGCAAATTATCAGTCTGATAATTGTAGTTAAAAATAACTACAAGTACAATTTCTCCTTTTAAACACTGTAGAGCACAAAGCCCTTTTAACATTAGTCCTGATCACAATAACAGAAGTAAATTTAGTTTCTTCTTACCACTGTCAGATGATTCAGGACATTCAAAGGAATTGATAAAATTAATGCACAGACATGCTCATTGCTATATGGAAATACACAGTGTCTGTGTCTGAGGAGAAATTCCTTAGCACTCGTGTTTAACCCCTCTTAACTCTATTTCATAGACTGAATATTAGAGAGTCTGTCATAAAGTCACAGCGTCAGTTCATGGTCAGACCTTGCAGTAAAAAGAGGTCTCATTCTTGTTTTAGTAGCAGGCTACAGGAGTTTATACAGCCTGTCGACCAGGAGACAAACAGAAGGTGAAAGCAGATCTAACCAGAGGGCAAAGCACCTATCCACTGTTTACAGAGACTGAGAGGGCCTTTTCACTGTTTAACTGTGGATTTCCGCCTGGGAGCTCACAGCCATACGAACATGCATACCAGTCCATTTTCTGTAATGATAACATTTACTTTGCTGCAGGTGGGATGTTACCAAAACGCTGTGTGATGTGAACATGCCGCAGTAAATTTCCCATACAGATGAACAGAAAGTATTTTTCCTTGCGCATCTTTGCCTTGTTGAAAGAACACTAGCCTCTTCTACCCAAAAAAAAGTTAATAGTAGAATCTGTAATCACATCACATCCTGCCAATGACATGTGGCTTTGTAGAACTTTTGTTTCAAGCTCAGTTCTTTCTTTGCTTACGAGCAGCAGAACATTTCGGGGCTTTTGTGTGCCAGTGGGGATGTGTTGAGAGCTCACATAGGAGGGGATATGTCAGATCCTGTGTTGGATCAAAGCAGCCATCACTCTCCATCTGTCAGTGAAGACAAAATACAAAGTGTCACATCTGGCTTGCTGGCTGTTACAGCTGCTTCTGCAAAAGCTCAAACCTGCTCTGACATCTTTGTTATCTTCGTCATCACCTTACTTTCTCCATGTGCACCTCTCACCTCTCTGTCTCTTTCTTTTGTCTTACTATAAGCTGAAACAGGAACTTGAGTCAGAGATCTGAGGACAGTAGTGCTTGTGAGCTCCATGGGGAGAGTGAAAGTGCGTCAAAAACAGGATGTCAGAGCTTTGCATTTGTGAGTGTTTACTCTATACTGAGGGATGTGAATATATACTGAAATTGCCTTTGCCTTGCCAAACAAAATAAGGCCAGAGGTTCCTGAGATAGAAAAGAAGTGCCTTGGACAGCATTAAACCTTCTATATGTAAACACAGGTGTTGTTTTTATTGAATTAAAAGAAAGCCAGCTCCTGGCAGCACTGTAATGTGCTGTATGCGGAGCGAGCTGGAGGCATGTAATCCTAATGGAATCTGATTGCTCCATGATCTCATTGGGGTGGCAGAGCTTCTCCCTCTGTGCCAACTTAATGTTTCTTTATTCAGCAGAGGCAGTGCATGTGGATGAACACCTGACAACCCCTTCTTCCCCTTTTCCAAGGGTGCAGCTGTTCAGGGCCAGTGAAACATCGAACGGCACTTTGGCAGCATCATCGCTTCTCTATTTCTCTGCTTCAACATATTATATAGAAAATAACAGAATAATAAGTGAACACTGCTTATTGGCTGACTAAAGCATGTCCAAAAATAGTCCTTAATAATGTTAGATAATAGGTAGGTGACACTGGGACTGACTGCAGCTGTCTACTGTCTGGACAGGAGAATAAACAGTGTACACAAGTGATTAAAAATACATTAGAGGGAGCAGTCGTTTCCTGACTTCATACTCTGCTAGTCCCAGGAGCTCCGGTGGCTGATGCATGAAACAAGCTAGTATTTGTTTTGTTTGACGCAGGTAGCTTCGGTTCCCAGGGGAGGTTTGCCGTTAATGACTTAGCAAAGAAGGAGTGTAGGTGTAAGGGTGGGGTGGGATTAAAAGAGAAGGGAATAAAAGCAAGAGCAGGAGCTAATCACCACAGGTTAATTAGTCTTTCAGATGTATGCATAAGTGTTTACAGTCTGGAGAGATTTCATGCAATCTGTGGGATTCCAAGGTAACTTAAGAAAATTATGCTATTATTACTGTCAAGTTATTGTTGCACATAACTTTTTTGAGAGACGATGACGAAGTTTATGCACTGAAATAAGGCCTGCAGGTGAATGACAGGATAAACAAATGCAGTCTGAGACTGCATACCTCCACCAAGGCTGAACTATGCTTGAATTTCTGTTTTTATAAGGTAAAATATTTCTTTGTCATTATTTTTTATTTATTTGAATTCTTTGACAATGAAAACATGCCCTGAGAACTTGGAATCATAGTAATATAATTATTAATTCAAAAATTATTTAAGAAAAATGAAAATCTTTGGCAGAACTTATCTGGATCAGATGCTTTTTCACTATATTCATTTAACTCTGCTGAATCTACATTGTCTCAGCAATGAGTTAGCTACAAGTCTCTACCCCATTAGTTACTTTTCCATAGCGTCTTATGTGTACACACTTCAATTATGCATAATTTGAATCCCAGGATCCAGAATGAATCCTGATCTAGATCAGTTAGAGAAATTATTATATGTCAGACTGATATCTTCAAATTTCTACTTTTTTTATTTTTGGTGCTTTTTGTTTGGGGTTTTTTTTCTTTGTTTTTTTTAAGATATGATGCACAATACCAAATTTTGCCTGCCTCACTGAAGTATCCTTCAAAAGAAATCTCGGATCCAGCTCTCTACTGAATCTGAAAGTTAATCAAGTCCCACCATTGGTAAAATTTTTATGCCAATCCATCTGTAACTGCTAACAAAGAAACAGACAAACAAACCAAACCAAAAGCATAATTTCCTCGCCACAGTGAATGAAAATCCTTAGACTGAGAAAAAATCTGAACAAAAGAAACACTTATCTCCATCCACAAAGATCAACAAGGTCATTGAATGGACTTCAGAGTCACCAGATCTCAACCCTGTAATACACCCATGGGACATTTTGGAACAATGTGTTAGACAGTGTTGTCTAACACCCTCACAAATCACCAAATATTGAAAAAGAATAGCTTTTACACAAATACTATTCTGTCCTTCCAGAAGCATTCCATAGAACCAGGGAATTGATGCCAAGATGCATTGAAGCTGTTCTTGCTGAATATTTTGGTCTAACACTATATTACAACTCTTTATGCTGGCATTTATTTGTCTGTATATCTCAGTACAGCTATATAACAGCCTAATCTAATCAAATAAACTTCATTTGTAAACTGATGGATGAATTAAGCTAACTGCAGGGCTGGAACTCCTCATGAAAGGAGTGATTAACCTTCTACCAAAGAATAGTTTGTCTGGTGTATATCATCTTTTGACAGCCCACAACCCACTTGCTTGTTATTTGCTTAATAGTGGTGTATATAGTGTGTCAAAAGCTGAATTGATATTAATTTAAGCACACACATGGCAAGATATAATTGAGGAACCAGACATAAAACCAACGCTTTTTAAACACCTGGTCAAATCTTACAATTAAACAGTTTTTAAAGTGAATTTCTTACACATAGCTCACTAAACTTGTGCTCACTTTGTGAAATGTACCGAAGTTAGTGCTAAATGTGTCATAAGGTGTGTGTGTGTGTGTGTCCTGTATGTGTGTGTGTTGACCTTTACAGTCGTATCAGCAAGATGAGTCTGAGGGAATGAAGAGCGACAAGTGTGTATTTTTGCATGTGTGACTTTGTGTGTGTCTCCAAGCATAAGCTCAATGAACACCAACTAATCTGACCTGAATGCATCTCTCTTACACACACGCACACACACACACACACACGCACACACACACACACACACACACAGAAAAACTAAGTAGATTTCCAGGGATGTGTAGAATCAATGTCAAGATTCATTGAAGCTGTTCATTTTTTTCATCCATCCATTCTTTTTGTATTTGTTACCCATCCATCCATATACTCTACAAAAACAGAAGGGAATGACAATTCACCATTTTAAAGTACATGTACCAGACTATTTCTTGACGAGGGTCAAGTAACTTCCTGGAGTCATCTCAAAGAATTTTACACTTTTGGTTCATCAAATCAGACCCATCGGCTGAATTAGCTTTAGAGACGTTTGTAGGATTTTGGTACATTTGGCTGACAAAGAAACAAGACTTCGAGGAACAGCCAATGTGGCTCTGTTGCTGTGGATCTCAAACTGTGGGGCAGGCCCCACGGTGGGATGTGGAGCTGCTGCAGGTGTGGCAGGTGGGACTTCACTGTGAAGTCATTGGGGTCAAGAAATAGTCCAAGCTATAACATGATACTTAGTGTGTCTTAGATGTGCTAGTATTTTGTTTTCTGGATGTTTCTCCAAGTCTGGATAATAAAGTAGGTTAACAGGATCTAGTTTTAATTACATACCATACATACCAATAATAGAATTGCATTTATCCATTTAGCTAACTCTCACCAAGAAGACCAATAAGTGTTTCCAAAAATGTCAAACTATGCTTTCACTAAGATTTAACATGTGTCAAGTATTGATTTATTGTCAACCACTTTGAACCATGCTCCAAACCACTGTTCTCTACAGTTTCACATTTGATATTTAAGACCTTTCTTGTGGAGTCCATTTGTGAATTATTCTTGAAGCTTAAGCCTTAAACATGGCCTGTTTCCCCCAGATTGAATCCCTGCCCTGCTGGTCACCTTGCCCGCCAGCAATTCATGCCCTACTCAATCCTCAGTGGGCTTTATGTGTGTCACGGCCGAAATGGAGTGTGCCTGCTCGCAGATAACCCGGTGGGATCACAGCGTCCACCCAGCTCCTGGCTTTATTACCTCCATCTGTTTCCTGTGAGCAAGCCCCAGCTGCAGCAGAATAACAGCGGAGCATTTGGGAAAAGCATCAGCCTGATTTAGGAGTCACAGCACTTCCTCTGTCACCCCTTTCCCCATCCACCCTCCGCTACATCTAAGCACGATGAGCTGCATTTCACACAGGTGCATTCTTTAATAATAGGACTAATCCTGCCTCTTTTCCTTCTTTCTTCTCTGTTTGTCTCATTCTATCAATTTCTACTTTCATTTAGGATGCAAATTTCCTCTTTCTCATCATACTCCTGTTGCTTTTCTCTAACTCCTGCTTTCTCTCTCCCATCACCTTTAACCCCACTCTCTCAAGAATAAGTGTTATTTAGGATGCTCTCTTTCCCTGTAATCCAGAGAGATATCCACCCTTGGGGTTAGTCTCATCTAACTGTCCCTTTATAGATCGTTCAACTTCCTGTGAGCTCACTTGCACACATAGAAACCACAACATGTGCACACATATACATGCACTGGAGAAATCCCAAATCCCTCCTCGTTTTCTTCTGCTTCTGCTCTTATCAATAATTCAAGCCTCATTGATGGCAGCCTAGGCAGGGGGAGACAGTGGAGGCTTTGAACAGAAGGTCAGGCCTCACTAGGGCCCCTGGGACAGCATTAATTAGACACTTCCTGGTGCCCCTAAACAAACACCTCCACACTAGATCTGCTCTCATTACCCTTCCCCTCACAGCAGGTACTGAAAACCTTGACATATTCACACAATAATACCAACCACTTATGACCTTAACTACTTTCCTGGAGGGGTTTCTGCCCCCCAGACACACGCCTGCACAAGCTGACCTCGAACTGTAACTAAACCCATGGCAGCTATTTCTGTTTCCCACTAACGCAGTGGAGTTCATACTCTTCCTCATCCTTCCTGACCTCCAGGCTGACCTCTGATGGCCTAATCATACCTTATTACTCATCACTCCATGCCAGTCTACCCACCACCACTCCCACTCATCCGCATTTCTGTCCCAGCACCTCATTACAAGAGTGATGGCTCACTTGTGCTCCTCATCACGCTGTCCGAGGCAGCCGCCTCCATGCTCATCTATGGCCATCCATCTTCATAGCAGAGGGAGGAGGAAGGAGGAGGACAGCAAAAAGTGAGTGTTAAGGCAGACAAACATATTGAAGGTTGTGTTGAATTCTAAACTACACAAAAGTCTTGTTAATCTTGTTGAATGAAATGTGAAATAGAGTTCATCTATGCTTTTCTTTGTGTTGCCTACAATATTCCCATTTGAGCTGCTGAAACAATAAAAATACCACCCAAAATGTAAGACCCCGGGGCTAGACAATGTAAAAGTCTGAGTTGCAAAATTTCTGTTGAAATATTATGCCACATTAGGTCTTTGCTTTAAAATACGCATCATTATGCATATGAGCTGGCTGGATAAGATTAAGTATCTACAAATGCACAGAGCTGCTACACAGGGCTAGCAGCACTGTGCAGTTGTACTTAACCCACTGGTTAAAGAATGAAAACTGATTGTGTACTTCAGGACCGTCCTGATTGAATACATGTGTATCTCATCTAATGCAGTCACTTGGGATAAGCTACGAGTGACAGCACCTGCCTGGAAAACACAGTGGCCACAAAGAGCATATGAAGAAATCCCAACAACAACCACACCAGGGGTTATGAGATGTGACCCATAGCTATGTGCCCACTCTGTTGCATTCCCCTTAGGTGACCCTAGAGACAACACAGCATGACCAGATGAATTGAACAGCTTATATGTTCATTTTGAGACAGAAATGTTAAAATGCTCAAAGTGACCTCTGCTCCTCTCATATTTAGCCAGTTAGCAGACTCTAACTCAGACTCAACGTCTGAAAATGCAGGGAATTTGAAAGAGAGGGATTATCCAAGCTGGAGGGAGAATGAGCAGGGGGGAAACAGTGGAAAGTGGGCAGGAAGGCAGGTACAGTGGGCTCCAGTCTTTTCCTTCCAGATATCTGAGTGTATTTCCAGGGAACACCGAGATCCAGACAGGCCAAGGGAATACAGCAAACTCACTTTGGAGACCTAAAAGAAGAGATGAGAGAACAGTGTAAGTAACACAAAAATATAGTTTTTCTAGAAACACTAAACTAGAGCCTGATATTTAGCCACTAAAGTCGCTGATCAGGAAAGGAGTAAATGTGTGGACTGGCCTTTTTATAAACAGGAGGCCAATGAAAAGATGCCATACAGGTGCATCACCAGAGACACAGTCAGGAATTGACTAGAAGACTCACAGAAACAAGAAGACTCAGCACAAAGCACACACGCTCACCTGAAAAAAGTAAAAGACCAGGAGGAAGGGTGAGAGAATGAATGAGAGAGAGAGAGAGAGAGAGAGAGAGAGAGAGAGACTGAGAAAGAGAGAGAAGGAAGAAAGGAAAGAGGAGGAAAAACAGATATTGCCAAGGCCATGACAACATCCTAAGGCTGTGATGGCATATCTAAATCTGACCTCATGAATTGTGCAAACTATGGCAAATATTTTCACTCACGTTCTGAACCTGCCCCACCCAAAGCATGAGCATGGTGAATAGCAGCTGTAAAATACCAAAACAAACTGAATAATCTGCACTCTCCATAAAGGGCTGTCAAGTATCGAATATTAAATTGGAATCATATTAACTACTAATATTAGATCTTTCACGGTAAAGGATAAGGGGTTGCTTAAACCAAATCAATAACATTTTAACCTATTAGCCAAAATCGTCTCGTCTCGTCTCGTCTCGTCTTCTACCGCTTTTCCGGGGGACCGGGTCGCAGAGGCAGCAGTTCGAGCAGAGAAGCCCAGACTTTCCTCTCCCCAACCACCTCCTCCAGCTCTTCAGGGGGGACACCAAGGCGTTCCCAGGCCAGCCGGGAGACATAGTCTCTCCAGCGTGTCCTGGGTCTTCCCCAGGGTCTCCTCCCAGAGGGACGTGCCCGGAACACCTCCAATAAGAGGCGTCCAGCGGGCATCCTAATCAGATACCCGAACCACCTCAACTGGCTCTTTTTGATGTGGAGGAGCAGCGGCTCTACTCTGAGCCGCTCCCAAATGACTGAGTTCCTCACCCTATCTCTAAGGGCGAGGCCAGCAACCCTGCAGAGAAAGCTCATTTCAGCCGCTTGTATTCGCGATCTTACTCTTTCGGTCATTACCCAAAGTTCATGACCATAGGTGAGGGTAGGAACGTAGATAGACCGGTAAATCGAAAGCTTTGCCTTATAGCTCAGCTCCCTCTTCACCACGACAGATTGGTACAATCTCCGCATCACTGCAGACGCTGCCCCAATCCGTC
>VUQH01051162.1:14173-27805 GCA_015106775.1 Etroplus canarensis | reverse complement strand
TTGTCATTAAATGTTGTCTTCTCTCTCCCATAGCGTGTGCCTCTCTCTGCTCTCCTTTCTCTCTTCTCTGTCCCCTCACCCCCAACCAGTCGAGGCAGATGGCTGCCCCTCCCTGAGCCTGGTTCTGCTGGAGGTTTCTTCCTGTTAAAAGGGAGTTTTTCCTTCCCACCGTTGCCAAGTGCTTGCTCATAGGGGATCATTGGATTGTTGGGGTTTTCCTTTTAACACTGTTTTATCTTTACCCTACAGTGTGAAGCGCCTCGAGGCGACTTTTGTTGTGAATTGGCGCTATATAAATAAAATTGAATTGAATTGAATATTTGATTTGGCAAAGCTTTTACACCAGATGCCCTTCCTGACACAACTCTCCCCATTTGCCCGGGGCTTGGGACCAGCACTAGGAGTACACTTGCTTGTGGGCTGGGTTAAGTTAGAGTTCAACTTGTTGAGTTGTTTTCTCAGGATGCCAGGGTTCTGTTAAGTATTCATTTTTGGTTATTATTTGCTTTTATTTTGAAAGTTTCACTCATAAAGAGTGTCTGCCAGTTTCCTGTCTTTGCTTCTTTCCCACCACTGATGATTGTTTTCTCCTTGACTTTTTTATTTATTCACCAGCTTCTTCTCTTGCCCTCGGGGTCACTGCGTGTAGGCAGGTTCTTGAAGGGAAACGCTTTTGGCATCTTTTGTTAGTTTCTCATTTCATTTGATTCTTGTCGGACTCGTCCTGCAGTTATTTTGAAGTGCTTTTTACCATTTTTCTGCCTTTGTAAGTTTGTTGAAGTTGATTCCTGCATATCTGCCTGCTTTTTGTTCTGCATCTGGGCCAGCTTCGTTTGATATATCCTCCATACTGTCTCTGTCATAGGCAGTATGGTCATTATAGTCTTTGATGGCAGCAGTGTAAGTAAAAGCTCTCTGGGCTGAGACAGAAGAAAGAGGAAAAAGAAGCAGCACACACACACACACACACACACACACACACACACACAGTAAAAACTGTTGCTTTAAAGTGTTTATAAGTCTGCTGTGTGTTCCACCTGTAGGAAAAGTGAAATGAGGGGACGAAGAGCTGGACCAGTGGAGGTACCGATTCCAAGAAAAGTACCAGCTGCAGGTGGAAAACACTCATGATGTAACTGTGCATGGGCGAAGCTTTGGTATAAAACACAAAAACAACCCGATTAGATTGAGGGAAGGATCATGACCTGGCTTGAGGGAAGTACCTTTTAAGGTTGGAGGACCTTGATTGTCATGGATACACAAATAAATGCTTGTTTAACCCCCTGAAGGCCCGTGTCATTTGTTTAGATTTTCACCTGGACCAAAACATCTCTAAATTCAGTCAGTAACAGCTGTGAAACTGTGAGGCCGAACGGACAACCGTGGCCTCCTCGGATAAGAGACATTTTTTAATTTTTTTATTTAAACCTGTTCTGTCTGGCAGCTTTAGCAAGCAGCATCATAATCTGAATGCTCTGTTGTGCCAAACACATTTGATTTGCCAAGAGTGGCTCAGTAAACTCTCTGTAGTTTCCTCTTGTAGGTACACTTCTTATTTTATTGTTTTTTTTTGCCTGAATTAGTATAAATTAATGCCAGAGCTGACAGGCAGGGGAAAGAAAAGAGGGAAGAGAAGAGAAGAGCACATCAGATCACCAACCTCTGCATCTGTAGCAAAATATATTCAAGCAGCAAAATGCACCTGAAAAAAAAACAGCCAAATGATGCACAAACATGCAATCGTTATGTGTGTGTTTGTCACTGAGGGTGATGTGCTGCACCCATGCTCCCCAGGAGCAAGAGACAGACAGAGACAGACCCATTAGACCCTGGCCATCCGCAGCCCCACAGGAAACTGAGGACCCGAGGCCACACGTCTCACCCTGGGAGGAGAAAGAGGGAGGTCCCGGACAGGACCCCCCTGGCCGAAGGGGCAAGAGCCCCAGAGGACCAGAGGCGGCAGGCAGCCAACCCTGTCAGAGAACGGCCACCCCGGAGCAGGCCAAAGATGAGGTCCGAGGACCCCAGGTGCACGAGAATTGCCTGCCGCTCGACAGGGAACTCTCACCCGCGCCCAAGCCTCCAGGCACCGCCAAGGAGGCCGGCCATCATCCACGCCAAGTCACACGGCCACATCACTGGGGACACAGTAGTACAAGTCAGGAGGGGCTACCCCCCACCCACCACATCATGTTCTTCGAGACAGGGGCCAGCAAACCCCAGATCCAGGCCCAGTCATACTCACCTTAAAACATATACTGACCACCCAGACGCATGCGCAAACACACAAATACACACAATGATAAATGCACATCATTTTGGCAGTGACACATGGTCACTTACAGACTGGCATAATTAGATTGCCAGGGTGGCACTAAACTGACTGGTATCCTTTCCTATGTAGAATAGAACTCTGCTACTTTAACTTTTTAAGACCTTGCTTTGATGAAAGAGCAAAATGTATGTGACCACGTTGCAAATAATTTTGTACAAAAATTTATCGGAACAGCTATTTTAGCAGCTGATGAAAACTGACTTTTTAAAGAAATGTGACAAAGTGCTAGTAGTATTTAACAAAACCAAATATTACAGCTTTACACTAAAATAAAGAAAAATAAAGCATTAATGTACACCTGTAGTTGCCATTCTGCAGGTTTCTCTGGTTCTGGAGCTACTGGCCCCACCACTGAGCCAGATGCCTCTCTTACGTGTCTCTTGATGTTCAGTGCAACCCTCAACCATCTTCAGCAGATGGCGTTTATCCCCGTCACACCCTGATGATTTAACCAGGGTTTGCCGGCGCAACAAAATTTCTCTGAAACGCTGGCATACACAGAGCTATGATGTTTTTTTTTTTAAATTATGGATGCATGCATAATATATTAGTAACTTATTTAGAATGTTTTGATAACTTGTACCAGAAAGTGCTTAGTGTGTTGCCAGTGTTCACAGCATATGCATAGCGTGTCATAGCCTATTCGCAGTATCAATATCACCATTGTAGTAAAAGATCACCGTCCTGCTGAAGAAAAACTCAAAGAACGCTGCCAAGATAAGTTATAGACACGTTCAGTAAGTGCTGTGGTCATCTGGAACACATCAAATACATCCACATACTGTATGTCAACATGTGTTGGAGATAAGTTCGCTGTAAGTTACACATAGGTTGAAAGCACATTACTCGTAGGTTAGAAATAAGTTTTGGGTACGCTAGACATTATCTAGATGCATTTCGACTTATGAGCAACTTACAAGTAACATGTAAGAACGTGTGTCAACGATCACAAACAGTAACTTCCCTACAACTCATGGCCTGTGTATGTGGGATGTATGAGCCATACGTTGGCATACAGTGGAAATTTTGTGCATGCTCAAAAATTTTTTGTTTAAAGCTTATAGTTAGGGCTGGATCAGGTGACCATGAAACGACCTTTAGTTAGGCCGCTGTAGGCTCAGGCTGCTGGGGGCCTTCCCATGATGCACTGAACAATTCTTCTCTGCGCCCCAGTCCTTTCATATGTGACTTCTACTGTACATGTTATTAACTTTTTGCTTTCTCTCTCTGTTGTTCTGCAGTGGCTGGCTGGACATCAGTGATGAGGAGTTTAAGGGGCAAAACCAAATTCTGCGACATGGGCTGATTTGTTTTTCCCCACACTTAAAGTTTTTAGTAATTTTGGACAGCAACGACTGATTCTATAAGATCACTGCTGATGTCTTTCCTCCGTGGCGTTGTGTTAACAGACATCTGAATGCTCCAGATCAGCAATCTCAGTTTGATTTATAATTCACAACAAATGTTGCCTCAAGGTGCTTTACACTATAAGGTAAAGACCATACAGTATCATAGGGAAAACCCCAACAATCAGACGATCCCCAGTGAGCAAGCACTTGGCAACTGTGGGAAGGACGAACTCAATTTTAACAGGAAGAGGATTTTAGGGAGCTTTTAGAACAGCCAGATAGCAATGAATTATGATAATCAAGCCTAGAAGTAATAAATGCATAAACTAGTTTTTCAGCATCACTCTGAGACAGGATGATGCTGCTTTTATAGAGGTGGTGACAACTTGCTATTGATCGGTTAATCAAATGCATTGGTTTAGCAGCACCTGGCTGCTACTTACCCTGTAAATTGCCATGGTAAGACTAAGTTACTTAGTTTTTCACTGGAGTGTATAAAGTCATGTAAAAACTTTATTTTTCACGACTATAGGTGGCTTCCACCTAGTCAAACCAGTAAATCAGAGTGTCTCAGTAACCGTCAGTCATGTAGATGCTGGTTTATTTCTTCTAAAAGTTTCATCTGTAATTCCACCTGTGACTAAAATGAAGTCATAGGTGACTTAGGTCACCCATGGCCTGGTCCCAGTATACAGAGCTGCAGGGTGGAAGGTGGGTGGAGCTGGGGCTGAACATCCTCCCTACGTCACCTGGCGTCCTCTTTAACACGCGCCATTAATCGCCCCGTCACAATAAAAGCGTCACTGCGGCTGGTAAAAAGCTGCGCGCGCAAACGGCCTCCTGGGTCATTTTTTACTAGAAGGCAGTCCTGTTAAGGTTTGTGGCATTACATATTGTTTTTCATCTTTTCTATACGGCGGTTAATAGCAGAGAGGCAGCTTTTTTGTTTCTCTGATAGAGATTACAGCTTCTGCTGGAGCCTGTCACGGTTTTACACTTTTGATTTCGCACACGTCTGAGAAGCTGTATCAGTCTCACCCTGCAGGGAAAACAATAAAATGCAAGCTTTGAGCTCCAGATCAATCAATCAGATTATGAGAAAGAAGAGAAGGACACAATGACCATTTCAGGTCTGCAACAGACACATAGGTCTGTAATAAGTGAAGGCATCCCTCTGTTTGTTTGTGCAGGCGTGACGTGCTCAATGAATATGTAGAAACTGGCCATCCCTTCTTATCGATCAGCCAGAGGAGAGCTCACGTCCGCAGGCATGAAAATCGCTAGCGACAAGGCTGAGCCGCCCACCGCTCCGATCCATCACTGCTCATTTTATGGCTCCCACCTCCAGATCAATACAGCCAGCATATATGTGTGTGTGTGTGTGTGTGTGTGTGCTGTATATGTGAGGTATGGAAGCTGAGGCTGATTTAGACTGACAAAGCACCTCAAGAGAGTCAATAAACAGAGCAGAACAGGGTGCTTTGATAAATGTGTGATAATGCTGTTGGATTTATCTGCAGTCGGGCTCTGAATGCTTAAAATATTAACACTTTGTTCGCTGAGTCCAACCCTGCTCATTTTTTTTCAGTGCCATTTCAAACGTGAAGAAAAAAAGTCCAAACTGTAGTTTGACTTCAGGGAAGTGAAGAAATCCTGTTTCAGTGCAAATTTAACTGAGACTCGTACTTTTACAGGCTCAGCCGTACCCTTTGTGAGGTTTCCTTGTGTGTGTTTTTACCTTTGCCTTTGCTTCTCAGGAACCAATATTATTAACCCTGAGTTAAAGGAAACTCTGGGTTTTCTTTTCCTGAAAGAGGGTCACCTCAGACGATGGTTCCACTGCAGGCAAATGTGACCCAGATCTGAATTTTTTTGCCCATATGTGACCCAAATCCAATTTTTTCACGACAATCCGAACAGCACATAGCCGATTTTTCCAAATCAGATTCAGGCCACTTGCGTATGTGCTCCTAAATCGGATACATATCCGACGTTTTTCAAAGTGACCTCTGAGTTTCTCTGACTCCGCCCCTCCTGCACCAGCTGACGCACACTCGGTTTCATTTCCTCATTCATAAAAACGCGATCAAAGCAGGTAGCGGAGCACATTAATCTGCACAAGTTTGCGTTTTAATAAGCATTTAAAGTTGGACGTTCCTTTGCTGTCTTTGTACTTAACGATGATGGCTTTCTGTCTTTACTCTCCCACACGCTTAACTCAGGATGAACTAACTCTGATCAGCCTTTCTGGAACTGGAAACTCAGAGTTGCCCTTTTCAGGGTTAATTAACTCAGAGTTTAGGATTAGACTTTGTTGAACCTGTTTTCTGGAATAGGACCCTGGCTTCTCCGTTCTATTTATAAGGAACTTTCACAGACTGTGTACGAAAGATCAGAATCAGAAAACTTTATTAATCCCAGGGGGAAGTTTCTTACATTACAGACGCTCCATTAAATGCATGTAAATATGAAAGACAGAAAATAAAGATAAAAACAAGATAAAAATATATAAACCATAAATGCAAGAAAGGCATAGCATAAGCAGTCCAAAGTTAAACAATACTATGAACAGTATATGGACAGCATGGCAACAGGAAATAGTCCATGTATCAAGGAAAGGGGCTGTAATGTTTGATGTCCACAGGTAGGAATGATTTCCTGTGGTGTTCAGTGATGCATTGAGGTGGGGTGAGTCTGCTGCTGAACGTACTCCTGTGCCTGTCCAGCACGTCATGGAGAGCAACGTCCAGCAGGTACTGAAGGACCTGAGTCATCTCAGAAAATAGAGACACCTCTGGCCCTTCTTGTAGATGGCGTCTGTGTGTTTAATGAAGTCCAGTTTTTTGCCAGTGTGAACACCGAGGTATCTGTAGTCCTCCACTATCTCCACTCAAACTCCACGGATGGAAACAGGGGTCACAGGTGTTTTGGTCCCTCTCATGTCCACAATGAGTTCCTTGGTCACATTAAGCTGCAGATGGTTCTGATTACACCATGTGACAAAGTTGCTCCCCGCATTCTTGTGCTCTTTACCATCACCCTCTCTGATACAGCCCACTACTGCAGAGTCATCAGAAAGCTTCTGGAGGTGGCAGGTCTCTGTATAGTAGTTAAAATGTGGTGTAGAGGGTGAGGAGAAAAGGAGAGAGAACAGCCCCCGGCATTGTCGGGGACACACAGTGCTGCAGTCGCCCATACTGTGGTCTGCCAGTCAGGTAGTCAATAATCCAGGCCACAAGGGAGGCAGCCACCTGCATCGCTGTCAGCGTCTCATCCAGTAGAGCCGGCCTGATGGTGCTGAATGCGCTGGAGAAGTCAAAAAACCTGATCTTGCGGTGCTCAGTGGCTTGTCCAGGTGAGTGTGGACACGGTTGAGCAGATAAATTATGACATGGAGGTTTGCTGCACTGGTAAAGTGTCGTGTACAGCCCGGACCACAAACCTTATGTGATGGCAGTCTGCTTGCCAGATGTTGCACCATGTGATCTTCTCCACCCCTGCTTGGACTTTCTCCTGTATAATTGCAGGCTCAAACAGAACCTGCAGATATAATCTACACAATTCAGTTTTTCCGTGCGGTGTCTGTCAGTGCAACCCACACGCCCAGATGTATCAGTTACAATACTGTGCAAAAGTCTAGAGCCACCCCTCCTTTCTTTATATTTTGCTTCCCAGCAGCCAGACTTTCTTAAAAAAATTTTAAAAGTCCCCTTGAGCAATAGTTCTCCAGGCTTTCTGAAGGTCTTTCAAAGTTGGACACTGGCTGCTTTTTCACGCATTTTCAGTCCAGTCCAGTCGTTGTACCTGATCATTTTTAAACTGATTTTTTTCTTTTGTGCGTGTGTGTGTTTTGTGAGCAACTTAACATTGACCTATGAATCAGTCAAGCACCTAACGCAAACGGTGAACCAGCGTCTACATATAACAGACAACTTAGCTAAGGATAAGCACGTTTGGTTGCTCCCTTGTATGTCTCCAAGGGGTCGCCATAGGGATGAATCTTCATTAGTAATTTGGTGCAGATTTTGCAACAGGTGCCCTTCCTGATGCAATCCTCCCATTGTGGGAGGTTCTTGTGTCCCACACATAATTTGGTTCCATTTCTTTAGTTGAATTTCTGAAAAATTCTGAAGATAACTCAGTCTGACTGACATAAAATTGTATTTTTGCACCAACAAGGTGATTCCCAAAGAGCTAGAAACTTGGGATATCTCATCATAGTGGAAACTTGACAAGTGGAGAAAAAAAAAAAAGAAGAACACAGTTTTCCAGATTCCCTTCCTGATTCAACCCTCCTCTGGTGGGAGGGTCTTGTGTCCCCACCTGGTATCAAATCAGTGACCTTTTTTTTTTTTGTAAGGTGAATGTGTAAAGTTACCACACTACACAGAGATCATGCAAGATCGGATTTTGCCTTATGCACTCTATTTCCACTTACGTTTGCACATTTTAACAAATTCTTCCACTTCCTTCCCATTTTCTCAACTAAGTCTAAAGAATTCAGGGGTGGATTAAAACTTTTGCACAGTACTGCAGAAACGGAATGAAGGAGTTGCTGAGTCAGCTGTTTTTTTTGTTACCCTTTTCGTCTCTCCTTCCCGCAAACAAGCGGGAACAACACTAATCAACACTAGACAACGCTAATTTAAATAACACCAGCTGAGCCACATGTGCGACTCACTGACTGTGTGTAACGGGGAGTTTTTGACTCCAAATAACTGGAAAGACTTCAGGATTCAAGAGGCTGTTATTGACATATATGTAACCGTTGGCAACAAGTTGCAACAGTTTTCATCAAAATTACCTGAACTGGACAGTTTGATGAAATGGTTGCAACTTGTTGCCAGTGGTTGTAAAGATACATTGCGATGCATCGTGAGGCACAATCATTTCACACGCCGCCGGTCTCCTGATGATTGGTTGCTCAGATAAATATGCTACAGCGGTTAAACTGGGGAACAAACGAGCCTCATCCCACGAAGGACATGCTTGGACCGAAAAGTGGGACATTACATCGTAGTAATAAAACTAGAAAAGAAGACTACTGTCACTTCAGTGCTTTATGCAAACAGCGAGAATAAAACATATACCTTCTGGTTTCTGCTTTTACGTCAGCATATGATTTGGTTTCCTTTCATTTCCAAAAATAGAGCCGTGAATCATTTCATCTGTGCGAGGACTGAATCCCCTTCCTGGCCTGAAAATGCACACCTGCACCCTCTCTCTCTCTCACACACACACACACACACACACACACACATATATATATATATATATATATATCTGCCGCGTTGTTGGAGAGACGCCCCTGACTAGATTTCCCTTTGGATGTATGGGACCATCTGTGGGTTTGCCCAAGCTTTGTTTGCCGTCTGAATTGAATCTTGGCACCAGCGAGCAGATCACGACCGCCGAGTTAACAAAACTCACTGCAGCAGCAGAGGGTAACACGATAGACCCCAGGCGGCAATAACAACAACAACAGCAACAAACAACCCAGTCCTGCTCTACACACCACCCCAAAGTTATCTTCAAGTGTGTAGTCACTATTTCAAATGTGAGGAAATCCAAATGTGGGGCATTTTTTGCTTTCTTTCAGTTTTGTGGGATGAACTTTGCTGAGAACTGGACCATGAATGTTGCTGCTGAAAGAGAGGCCGATTAGGACAGCAAGGCCTCGTTCCAGAAATGAGGCTTAGTGAAAACTCTGAAACTGAGGGGAAAATATGTGTTTTCTGTTTTAGAAAGAGGGTTCAGTGTAACCTGCAGGAGCCTGTGGAAGTGCAGGCTCCTGCAGGTTCCACTGAACTCAGAAACACACGAAATACTGCTGTTCTCATTCCTCAAAGCCAGTAGCATGTCTCAGCTGCATACAGGGTGTCCTTTAACAGATTTAAGTTAAAGTTTACAGTAATGCACTATGTTGGACTGGTACAGAGTACGTTTTGGGTCTTCATGGTAAATGTGAGGTTAAGGGTAGAAGACATCAACTGAAATGTAAGATGATGGCGCCAGTTAGATTTACTCACTACATTCCACCTTTAATAAGAGCTTTAAACTGTCCAGGGATTAGAAATCAGCCATGATAGCTCATCAAGCATCTGCCTATATCTTGAAATGAGTTGAATTGAATTGGTTAAATCCACAAAGAGCAGGAAACCGCAGAGGAGCAGCAGCATAGGCCAACCGAATGGTGTGCAAGAGATTAATAAAGCGAGATTAATGGGTTAGCTAGCTATGTTGAGCTTAAAGTCAGAGTTTTCAGTGTCACAAAAGTGGGTCTCTTTTAAAAACATACCTTTGGCCGCTCCCTTATATTGTCTCCAGCGAATAATCCGCATTGGTTATTTGGCAGAGGTTTTATACCAGATGCCCTTCCTGACACAACCCTCCGTGGTGAGAGGGGTTTGTGTGTCCACCTGGAAATGAACCAGGGTCCTTTCACTTGTAAGGCGACTGTGCAAACCGCTACACTAAGGGGAGCACCGCTGTCTAAATCACCGTGGTAACTTGAACACACTGGTTGGGAGCAGGTTAGGTTCAGAATTTCAATTTAAAAGCAGCTGGAGGTGCCATGTTGATTATTTTATTGGTAAATGGTTGCCTAACCAAATCACGGACTGGTGCTTTTCTACTCTTAACTGAGCACTCAAAGTGCTTCGCGTGCATTTTAACTATCACACACACACAGTCACACTCTCATGGACGCATCGGGAGGAATTTGGGGTTCAGGGTCTTGCCCAAGGACACAACCACCAAACTTTCCTTTTGGAAGGCAACCTGCTCTACATCCTGAGCCACAGCGTCCTTTGAGTGCTTTGAATACATTTCACATATGCAGCCTATTCAGTCGTATAACCAAATGACTCTATAGTGATTTCCACATCTCCTTTATTAGACTGTGTGCCAGAACTGAAGGCATCAATTCCCCTGTGATGTTTAAATGGGTCACATTAAATTTTGAGAGCTCTAAAACGCAGCGGTCAAGTTAGAAATAAACAGCAGCGCTGAGCGCACACTGACCTGTAAAAAAAAGCACATTAACTCAAATAAATATGTTTATTTTCCCAAACGGTGCACTCCTGGTGATCATGAATTCAGCGGTAAAATAAATGCTTATGTTTCCCAAGATGAATAATTTTCTGCAGCATTGCTTGCTCGTCTTATTTGCAGCAATCGTGTTGCATAGTGTATTTTGAGGTCCTTGATGTTTGCTTGCATCTGTTCCTCTGATAACGTGTCTTACTGGAGAAGAAGGTGCTCACTTCTTTTTGTGCAGAAGGGGCGTGCAGAAGTCTGAACTCACTTATTGTTAAATCTTTTGCACCTTGCTGTCTGGATTATTCTAACCTTGTTATTTCTTTATGCCATCTTGAACTCTAGTTCTCTGTCTGTCCGCTTTTGGGTCCGTCCCTTCCTCCACTGTGACAATTAGGGATTTAATTAGGAATTTAAGTTCCTTGAATGGCCACTGGAGGCTGGCCCTGAACCAGAATCAATTCCCATAGACTTCTGTGTTAAAATATCCACGTTTTAGAGTGTTTCATAAAAACGTTTTATGAAAACCACTGCCTGGTATAAAAAATCTGTTTTATTTTTTTACCTTTGTTAATGTTTGAAGTTATGGGAATGGATGCTTTGGCTGGCAGGTGTCTCGATATTGGCCGCTGTAGATGCTAGCCGTTTACTAGGCTACTACTACTACTCGACCGCTTGGCTGTCCTTGTGGTTTTGGCACCTTTTGGAGCATTTTTACCCTTTAAGACCGGCTGGAGTGCCGACAATCCCATTTGCATACCTATTTTTAAATGCAGGTAGAATTGCAACTAAATAAGATAGCAATAAATCTTTTTGCATATAAAATTGGAGGAGTTACACTCACACGCACACCTGCAATGTGTCTCAGAGTGCTGTTTCCTTCCACCAATGGGTTTGCAGAAATCAAGTGAAAATGGCACATTAAAAAAAAAAATGTAATAAATCGGATGCTGACGCCGCCCTACGCTGGAATATTTCATCATATTGTCAGCATGAACTATCAGGTGGTTTTTATGTGTGCCACTCAGTGCTACAACAGGAAGTGACGGCATTTTCCTGGGAGTTGTAGTTTTGAGTTGTAGGCCTATCGCAGCTCCACTTCTGCCACTGAAAAGTAATGTTTCTGTATAGAAGGTCCTGGGACACTTGAAACTTAGATTATTTTGCTGCACATGCTGTCTTTTTGCAAAGTGTGCACAATATGCATTTTATTTTTGTTCTTTGTACAGTTTATAAAAATTAGTGTAGCTCAAAACCGAACTTGTGAACACGCAAAACAAAATTTCTGTCCTACAAAAAAAGTTTGTGCAACTTCTTTCATTTACACCTTTGAGGGATACAGCTGTGACATTTCTGTTTCTAGAAAAATATGTGAAAAAATACTTTCTTTGGGGTTTATTGCACTTTTTAGCAATTTATTTAGCTACTATGGACTTATTATACACATATTCATAAAATTTGGCATTTAAGGTTGTTTTGATGTACAGCAAGTTGAAATGTTCCAACAAAAAAAAAAAAAGGCACTACAGCACGTAAAAATGTAAAGATAAGCTCTGGCGGACTTCTTCTATGGTAGGCCATGAAGGGTTAATGCAATCAACTGACAACTAATATGGCTGCTGTTTGGTTCATTCTACTAACCGGCTGTTCAGAAGTCAGTGCTCCAGTTTTCCTGAGTGAAATTCCAGAATTTTAGTTGGATGTTACTTAGCGTTAGCTTGAAAGGGTGCTAGTTTAAGCCCAGGTGGGGACACAAGCCCATCCCACCATGGAAGGGTTGCATCAGGGAGGCCATCCAGTGCAAAAACTGTGCCAAATTACCAATGCGGATTGATCTGCTGTGGTGACCTCTTGGGGAAATTAAAGGCTTGCCAGCCTTCACCTTTAACGTGCTACTCCAACTTCTCATGCTAACTGAAAATCAGCCAGAACACTACTGCTGAGGGTTCAGAATATAGTCTAATATCTCTGGAAGATGTGATTATGTCTATATTTCACATACAGGTATACAGACCAGTGAGAGGGATAATAAGGCACAGGTGAACTCGATAGAGATGATAACAAGCATGGGAAGTAAAAACACAAAGAAACACAAGCTCATGAGAGAAGGAAACAATAAGAAGAAAAAAACAGATGCCCTCAATTAACACATAACAAAGCAAGAAAACTCCCCAAAAAACTCTTCAAAGTTTGTTTCCACAGTTCAGACAGCTGGGACTCATTTGATTGCAGGTAAAAAGGCCTCGTGGGAAATATGTAACCCAGATGTCTTCAGGTGAAATTAACACGTCCGACAGGAAGTTGTCAACATCTGGAACGCCTGTAGGTGATGTCAGAGGTGAAAAAATGCACTCGGTGCCTCTGCTCAAGTGACACATTTCTGTCTGCCGAGCTGAGAGAAAGCCACGCAGTAAACTCACAGTCGGACCTCAGTCTGTCAGCAGCTGAAAGTGACCTTGGATGAAACAGAATCCGGTCTGTGAAGTAAAGTGGATGTTGTGTGTGTTCAAAGTCAGCAGATCGGGTCAGTGACTTCATGTCAGATCAATAAAACTTTCTTTTTTGGCAACTTTACAAGTGACTGACAAGCTGATAACAAAATGGTTTAAATGCAGGCGCAGTTCTGTCGTCAGTGGAGTCCTGAAAGCTTTGGGACTGGAGCACATAGTTTTTTTTTATTTTAAAAAAAATGTACTGGTTGTTTTATACTTGGTCAATGTAGGCATAGAAATAAAACGTGGTTTCCTTTCCTTATTTCATTTGGGCAGCAGAGCTCTGAACCATTCCGCTTGTTGAACTTTATGTCATTAGCCATTTTTGTCCATTTCTGGGCACATTTTTTATCTGACCAGTTTTATATGTACTGATTTGTGTACAAAAAAGTAATATTTTCCTTTGTTGAGTGGCAAG
>VUQH01051162.1:0-14153 GCA_015106775.1 Etroplus canarensis | reverse complement strand
GGCCCTTTTGGGGGGGGGGGGGGGGGGGGGGGGGGGGGGGGGGGGGGGTGGCGGTAGTTATAATCCTTTCAGCGCTCACACCGGCTTGCCTAAGGATTTTTTTAACACCAAAAACTGACCAAGTTGTTTTTAACGCCACCAGACACCACAGACGTATTTTTCCACGATGAAATGGTGTCATTCACTACATCAGGGGTCTCAAACCTGCAGCTCTGGAGCCACATGCGGCTCTTTTACCCACCTCCGGTGGCTTCCCGCGACTTTGCCAAAAACCTGGATGAACATGAAATTAAACAATGATTATTTATGTTGCCAGTTTTACTGACCGTTCCTGATGCAGAGTTTTTGTGTAACTGTGCAGCCTGTTCTCTGAATGAATAAGTTTTATTGTGTGCATCATATCCTGCGTCTATGGCCTGCTGCCTCATCCTCTTAATTTTGCTGAAACTTAATTGTGGCGGCTAGCATGGAGGTAAACTAGGGCTGTCAGAATGAACGCGTTAATCCAGATTCATCATGATTAAGTTTATCAAAACATTTAATGCAGTTAACGCCTGCACAGCGCACAGTGACTCAAAATGGTGCTCCAGCGCTATCTGGTGGCAGAACCAACTTGATCTAGATGGATCATGATGGCCCTCTCAATATGAAGTGTGAGAACAAATAAAAAACAAGATGGAACAATCAGCATACATTAGTCCGGGATCAGGGACACCTGGAAAACCACTCGCACTGAATCTTGGGGCCTCAGGAAGTCTACCTCTGACAAAGTGTTTTTTTTAATTTTTATTTTGCAAGCTGGACACCATATCTGTTCTTTAGTGCAATAAAACAAGTTAAGTGTTCTGTCCTTCTGTTATGAGTCTTTTTGCCCCACAAAATTAAACAATTAATAATGAATCAGAATTAGTCACGATTAATCTAAATTAATCCACAGATGCCCTGTGATTAATCTGATTAAAAATTTTAATTGTAAGCACATAAATGGTCCACTTTTCCTATTTTTAAAGCTATATGTTTCAAATATGATCAAAGTAAGCTACTTTTAAGTGTACTTTTTATACTTAATATGCACATGAACAGAGTGGCCCGCATATCTTCACAGCTGCTCTGTTTTAAAGTAGGCTGAAACATGCTAATAGAGATTTTTTCCTTCACCGTACGCTCTTAAAACAGATGTGTTAATATCCACACAAGCCAAATTCTAGCAGATTAATGTGTCTATGAAAGGACCTCACATTTCATGTTTGAATTTACATAATCATTATGTAATTATTATGTAGTAATGTGTTTGATAGAAACGTTAATGTGTTAACAATGTGTCACATCTTTTCATAAGTAAGCCAACATCCAACCGTACATGAAGGCTAATATTTATTGTACACTTTCACCACTTGTGGTGGTGAACATTGGACCTTTGGCTGCTCCCTTGCATTTTCCCGGAGGGGTTGCTACAGCGGTTTAATTAAAGTTAAAAGGGAGTTTTTCCTTCCCACCGTCGCCGAGTGCTTGCTCATAGGGGATCATCTGATTGTTGGGGTTTTCTCTCTAACGCTGTACGATCTTTACCTTATAGTGTAAAGCACCTTGAGGTGACTTTTGTTGCGAATTGGTGCTATATAAATAAAATTGAATTGAAATTGAATTAATCTGGATCTCCTTCCTTTTTTTTTTTAATCTGTCCTGTCTGGCAGCTTTAGTAAACAGAATCATAATCTAAATGCTCTGTTGTGTCAAACACATTTGATTTGCCAAGAGGAGCTCAATAAACTCTGTAGGCTTCTCTTGTTGATACATTTCTTTCTTTCTTTCTTTCTTTCATTATTTTTGCCCAAATTATTATTGATTAATGCCAGGGCTGACATGTAGAGGAAAGAAGAAGAAGAGAAGAGAAGAAGAGAGCACATCAGAACACCAACTGCTGTAACTGTAACAAAGCACAGTCGAAAGGCAACAAGCACCTGAAAAAAACAGACATATGATACACAAACGTGTGTTATAAATGTGTGTGTTTGTCACAAAATGCACTTAATACTGAGGGTGATAGGCTGCTCCCCTACTACCCTCAGTCAGACAGAGAGGTTCAGAAGACCAGGGCCATCCGCAGCCCCCGGAGCCACGCATCTCGATGGCAGCCGCGCGCCCACCCCAGTAAGGGGAAGAGGGAGGACCCGGACAGATGGATGTCCTTCCTGATGCAACCCTCCATGGTAAGAGGGGCTTGTGTCCCCACCTGAAATTGAACCAGTCACCTTTTACTTGTAGGGCAAATGTGTTAACCACTACACCACTGGGACACTGAACTTTCTAAAAAAAAAATTGTAAATGGTCTGGTTTACAGGGAAGCCTTTTAGAATTCTAAACATGAAAAATCATAATAAAATACACATTTCCATACTGCATTGCTGTTAACGCCGGCCTAACATTCTCTAACATAAAGCAACTGTATATAACGTTGCTCATCCATATTGCTGATGCAGTTCAGAACATCTGGAACTGATATTTCCCTCTCAAGTGGCTTCCCCACTTTCCACTTGTACATATGTTGTGTTTGATCATTGTAAGCCGGTGTTTATGATATGCTCGGTATGTTTTTACTTACATTATTTCATAAATGTAAGAAAACTATGGTATATTCTGATAAAAATACAGCTGTGGTCCACTGCAAAGTCACTTATCTTAAAATATTTGTATTTATACCCAGTTAGTAGGGTTGACAGGCTAATGTTACTGTTAGGGCTCAAATATTTTGTGGCTCCTTTCAGATATTTTTGTTCAAAAATCGCTCGAAAATGGGTCCTGGTTGCTCACCCCTGCACTCGAGTAAACAAGTTGAATCAATACTTTAACTTTGACTGAAGGATTTTTTTTAACACAAGTATCTGTACTTCTACTTGAATGAGGAATGTGTGTACTTTTTACCCCTCATTACCCCTGTGAATACTGTACTTGTGCCATGGTAAATGTATTGTTCCGTGTAAATCACCCCTTTTCACGTGTATTTGCATAATAAATACACCAATACAGACAGACATAAATGAGTTTGAAAGCTCTGATTTAGATAATAATTAAATCTAATTTGAATTTTTAGATTTAGATTTATACCTAAATAAAAATTGAAATTTAGATTTTTTTTTATTGATTTATTAAAATTTTATTGATTGGTTTGGATTGGTAGTCTTTGGTTGGATGATTGAATAACAGGCACAGGAGCACAATCAGCAGCAGACTCATTCCACCATGATGAACCACAGAACCCCACAGGAAATCATTCCTACCTGTGGCCATCAAACTCTGTAATTCCTCCCTGTGACTCCTTGACTAGTTTCTTTCCATCACCATATCTTGTATTGATTGCAGTGTTCAACTTTGGAGTCATTTATGTTAAATATTGCAGTTTACACAGACATGTTTATATAACTGAAGCTTCATTTTCTGCCTTTCAGATTTGCAGTATATTTATTTATATATAACTGTGCATCTGTAACAAGATGTGATTTCCTGCCATTGGTTCATTAAGTATTCCGATTATTACTGTATGCAGTAGCATACTGCTGAATTTGATTTGATTTAAATTTGGAGGCTGAAGTCTAGTGAGTGTCAGAACCACTGTCTGGGGTTGAAACAACAAAGATCCATGAGTACATCAAAAAGATGGCCACAACCTATCTGGTGCTTAGCGAACACCTCAGGCAGGAGCAAGAACAGGAACCATCATGAAAGGACAGGCCCCTGCACGGCATGTACCAGCGGCAGATAGAAGACGTGGCTGACAATGAAAAATCCTACCAATGACCCTGGACTGAAAGACAGCACAGAGGCGCTAATCATGGCAGCACAGGAACTCTGAAATGGTCGGCATGAATGAACTTGTAGATGTGAGAACATTAAGCCTGTTGTCTTGTTTCCAGGGAGACCCAGTTTACTTCAATCCCAGGTTGAAAATTACATAGGCTATTCTGAACAGCATCAACAATATGGATGAGCAATGTTATATACAGTCGCTTTATGTTAGAGAATGTTAGGCCAGTGTTGACAGAAATACAGAAGGGACCTGTATATTTTATTACAGTTATGCACTAGTATTTTTCATTAAATAGTAAAAGGTCAATTTCATTGCTTGATATGGTTTCTATTTTCTTTTGTAAATGAAATATCTGTTTGTATTGTGTTATTTGTATAGTATTCAAAACTTTTGGTACTTAATTCAATTCAGTTTTATTTATATAGCGCCAATTCACAACAAAAGTCACCTCAAAGTGCTTCACGCTGTAAGCTAAAGACCCTGCAGTATTCGTGAGAAACCACCAGCAATCAGATGATCTCCTGTGAGCAAACACTTGGTGAGTGTGGGAAGAAAGAACTCCCTTTTAACAGGAAGAGACCCCTGGCAGAACCAGACTCAGGGAGGGGCAGCCATCTGCCTCGACCGGTTGGGGGTGAGGGGAGAGAGAAGAGAGAGGGGAGAGCAAAGAGAGACACAGACTATGGGAGAGAGAAGACAACATTTAATGACATGCAGCAGTAACAAATAAATACATGGGGAGTGAAAAGAAGTGGGTGGAGAATGCCCAGCACATCATATGAAGCCCCCCAGCAGCCTAAACCTATTGAAGCATAACTAAGCCCTAACTATAAGCTTTATCTAAGTAAAGTTCGAAGCCTGATCTTAAATGAAGAACATTTTTTCAAGAGGGCCAAAAATTCCATAAAAAATGTAAAAGCACAGCCTACCTGTGTTTGCAGTATAATATTTTTTAATTAACTCTTATTTAGCCTCTGAGTTGTAACCCAACCCCTCTGCTGACTGAGAAATTCACCATCGAGAGGCTCAGACTGCTGAGAGAACAGGCAGGATACCAGCATAAAGAAGCCCATTAAATTTACTAGAACACACAGATAAACACAGATTCTGTATGTATGGAAACTACTGGTTAGTGTCAGGTGAACTGTAGCTTTGTCCTTCAGTATGGCTGACAGGCTGGCCTTCGCTGTTATACTCCAGCCCTGCCTTCACCTCCACAACATGGAGCCTTTTCAGGAGTGTGCACATGTCTCAAGTGGGCTATCTGTTGCGGAATAATGACAACTGTGGAAACTATTGTCTGTAAATGTGTGGAAATTGGGAGACTTTTCCACGGCTGCAGCGTCCTACAGTGGACTGAACTGCAGTTCTTCGTGTTTGTGTATATCGAAAAAAGTGAGAAAATTCACGTCCGTGAGCATGACTCTCTAGAGTAAAATTTCAGCCTGTTTCACATGCTGCTGTGAGACAGCACTGCAGCGAGTTAATGTGAACAGACGGGTCGGGCCCAAACGCCATGAAACAATACAGGGTTGGTGGTGCGTATCACTGTCTGCTGCAGCTCCTCCTCACACCTGTATTTACTTCAGTCAGTCACCTTGTTGGACACACTTCTCTAAGAAAAAAAAAAAAAAAAGGACAGACCATCAGTTTGCAGGGAAAATAACCTGCGAATCGATTCCACGCTCAGCAGATTTCACCTGGTTCTGTTTTTCCAATTATGTGCGTGGACGGGAGGAGGGCGAAGTGGTGTCGGGTGTTTATTCCGAACAGCAAATGACATTTATGCAAATTCCCTCAGGATGGATTGCTGACAGAGACGCGCGTGTGTGTCGATACAGACGCGTTACCAATCCTGTTGTTGCCCGGTGTCATGGTGGGACTGGGCGACAGCGTGGCAGTCGGAATTCTGCGTGACCCCGGAGCTGGTATTCCACCACTGATAACCTGGAGGCGGGAGCGAAGGATCACACGTGGCACTTTTACGAAGATCTCCAAAATTCACAATTTGTTGTTCTTTCTCGTAAGCAAAATCCCTGCTGATGTCCACGCCGAGCTGTGGACAAACATTTGACCTGTAGAGCTCGGCCTTCTGCTTCCAACTGATTCACGCTCATGTTTTTTACTTTGCCAAGGAAGCTGTGTTTTTTCCCACCTGTTTGTTGGGCGTCTTGCCCAAGGACGCTTCGGCATGTAGACCGGAGACGCCAGGGATCGAACGGCAACCCTTTTATCAGAAGATGCCCTGTTCTACTTCCTGAGCCACAGCTGTCCAAAGCATACAACCCTTTATATTTTGGAGGTGATCTGGATCACCATTTTTTTTTTTACCATTGCAGGAGGGGACAGTTTGAAGAAATTTGGCTCTAGAACCATAAATAATTGCTATAATGTTTGCTTAAGATTTACATAAGAGTGTATCCATAGGGTTTACCAAACAGCAGTTTGCTCAGGACCCAGGTAGCATTCCAGACCTCCGAATGCTGAAGTATATAGAGTTAATGAGAAATTCATCATTTGAGTTAACAAATATGGCTACAGACTTTTTATGGACGTAAAAAGAATGTTTAAACCACTACACTAGAAGGACACTTATCATTGGTATCTTCTTTGCTTATTTGAAATACAGTTGTATAATGTTCGACAGTACATTTGTCATAGTTTAATGATAAGATAAGATAAGATAAGATAAGATAAGATAAGATAAGATAAGATAAGATAAGATAAGATAAGATAAGTCCTTTATTATTCCCACAATGGGAAAATGTGCAAACAGCAGCAGGTAGTCATTCAGTTATAAAAATATGTAAGATATGTACACAACTAAATAAAAAGCAGTAAAAACTACATCCTCAAGGATACCATTAATTATATTTACCCAACTAAAAAATAACTGCAAAAACTATACTTTAAACATACACTGCTCCAAAAAATTAAAGGAACACTTTGAAAATACATCAGATCTGAATGGGAAAAAAAATCATGCTGGATATCTATAATGATATGGACTGGGTAATATGTTAGGAATGAGAGCATGCCATATTTCTTGTATTGTAAGTACCACACTTAAATGGATTTTTACTTATATAGGATGGACACACACACACACACACACACACACACCATCTATGTCAAGAATACTCTCGAGGAGGCATATCAGCATCAAAGCCTACAATCATGAATGTAAATACAGAGGGTTTACAGCAAGGTGAAAAACCACTGGTTCCACTCAAGAACAGGAAGGTCAGGTTAGGTTTTGCTAGAAAACATGTAACAGTGTTTACCCAGTTCTCTAAAAAAAAAAAAATCAAAAAGATCCACAGTTGAACCCAAGATGAACAGAATGATGCTAAAATAAAAATATAAACAGCTTATGATCCGAAGCGCACCACATCATCTGTCAGACACGGTAAAGACAGTCACCTGATCTCAACCCAAAAGTACATCTCCAGGGAGGAAACACGGCATTTAGTGACGTCGATGAAGTCTAGACTTTAGGCAGTTGTCAGCTTTGTGGAAAGGAAGCGGACTCAAAATGCAGACTAACATACTCAGGTGGTGAGAACTAAAAGCGAGCTTTGTTTAAAAGCTGATAAAAGTCCGGGGAATAAAAAGTCCAAATAAAAATAGAAACAAAAGGTAAGCAGAAATAAAACTGGGCTTAAACTTGGCTTGGCATGACAGAACAATCCCAAAACATGGCATAGAAGCAAGAGAGCAGAACCAAACCTCAACATGTAGGTAAGCAGATAAACTGACAACAGACCAAATCTAAAGAACTAATTAACATAAACAAAGATGCAAAATACTCAGCTAGAGAATAAACAAACAAGTGAGGAAATGGCAAAACACAAAATCAAGAACCTCAAAACTGTAAAAGACACTAAGAAACTCAAAAACATACAAAACCAAGCGACCAAAACCCAAAACCATGACAGCAGCCATTGACAGCAAAGGCTTTCCAAACAATTCTTATGTAGAAAATCCTGTTAGCTTGTCTCATTACTTCTGAGCGTCTGAAAATGGGGGCCTCCGTATAAAAGTGGCTGTGTCTGCGCGTAGTAATAATTATAGGATGAGGAGCTCAGTCATTCAGGAAGGTGTGAAGGAATAAAGCCACTCTCTTTCACACCAGAAGGACCTCTTGGATGCCTTTTAAATGAGGAGTTTTGGACAGCTCCAACTGGGAGGAAACCCCAGTTCAAACCCAGGGCATACTTGAGGAATTATGTCTTTTGGCCGACTGGCTAGTACCCTCTGGGAGAGCTGAAAAAACAGGGACCAAGGAGAAGGAGGTCTTATCTTGAACTCCGGCCCCCCATAGACTGGACCAGAAAATGGGTGCACAGATAACCACAGTTAGAGCTTGGGCGCATGCCACTTCTCACTCATATTGATCTTTAAACTTCCTGTCAACTTATTGTTGCTAATTATCAATTTCTCACACCTCTTTACTGAGTCTGAGCCTCTTTACTGAGAATTCTGACTTGGATTAAACTGTTAAAAACTGGTTTAATTTAAACATTCATAAACCACTGCGAGCAGCTGCTGACTTCCCGAAGTTGCACACTTGCTGTGTGAATGCCGCTCGACGTTCTGCAGAGTATTCACCCTGTGAGTGTTTGCAGTCGGCAGCTCATTCCCAGGTTTTCCTGATTTCCCCTTGGTAAAGAGCTGTGGCAGTGCGCTGACCTGCAGCTCATTATACCCTCAGCTGAACCTCCTCTCCATGCCTTCCTCCTGCCTAATCTAATGGGACTCTCTGTCTATCTGTCTCTGGCAGCCATCCGTATCAGAGTTCCACCAAAATGACTTCCTGAAGGCCACTGCCAGTATTTTCATTATCTCAGACTGATTTTAAGCTAAAAGTTCCCTAAAATTACAAGTATGTTTCTCAGAGTTTTTTATTCTTGCAAAAATGGAAAAAGTCTCCAAATATGAATTGAAACCATAATATATTAATGTATGTATCAGTGCAACGGGGGCGGTGTGCAAGGACAAACTAAAGGTAGGCTGTTGTGGGTCGATTTAAAACTGCTTTAGAAATGGCTGGATGGTTGCACATAACTTTTATGGGCGTATATGCGTGTTATGCACCTTTTTTCATGTGTTAAACCAGCCAATGTAAGAACAGAACTGATTTCTATGTGAAGGACTTGGAATTAATTTTCCATGGAAATACAAAAGATGTGACATTTATTCTCCGAGTGCCTCAGTGTCTCTCCTCTGCTACCAATGCTAATCCACATTTAAAAAAATACTGATGTGCCTGCTTATAGTATTATTTTAATGACAATGACATGGTTAGCCAGCTTGCTGCTAAGGGAGCAAACATTTTAGCCAATATTAGGCAGAAGCACACCAGTGTTAGCTATTCAAACCTGTCTCACCAAAGAATTTGACCATTAGGGGAAAACTATGGTCAACTTCAGGAGGGGATTCAGTTTATGGAGGGATACTGCCTGGCTTGCAATTTCCATTTTATTTCATCCCAAAGGTGTTAGATGGGGTTGAGGTCAGGGCTCTGTGCAGGTCAGCCAAGTTCTTCCACACCAAACTCATCCAACCATGCCTTTATGGACCTTGCTTTGCACGCTGGGGCACAGTCATGCTGGAACGGAAGAGGGCCTTCCCCAAATTGTTCCAATAAAGTTGGAAGCACAGAATTGTCCATAATGTCTCAGTAAGCACAAAAATTACGCATTTACTTTTTTGTTCCGTTGGAACTAAGGGGTCCAGACCAACTCCAGGAAAACAACCCCATAGTATTATCCCTCCTTCACCAAGCTTTACTGTTGGCACAATGTAGTCAGGCAGGTAATGTTCTCCTGGCATTTGCCAAAGCCAGACTGAGCCATCAGACAATGCTAAAACGCATAGTGTGTGAGCACAAGCTGCACTCAAATGCTACCAACTACAGTTAATGGTTTTCTGAGGTTACGCAGACAAAAGGGTCTATGGGGGAGGTACACTGTACACTGTACACCATTATTAGTTTCAAATTATAAATATCTAATGACATGATTACTGTGTCAGATTTTACAATTATATATATATATACACACATATATATATATACATATATATGACATCAGTCTGCTATATTTAAATACATATTTACATACGTATATATTTACATACATATATATACATATTAGCCTTTTCAAGCAGCCTAATTTAATGGTATTTTCCACAGCTGGTCCTTCTGGAAGATGACTCAGATCCTTGAATCATGAGGTAGTCCAAGTGGTGTCCCCCCCAAAGCACAGAATGAAAGCTGAAGCGTGACTTTTTTGGTAACTCTTGCAGTCAGCCATGTCTTTTTTAAACCATTCCAAACTGATGGAGCAGTTTTTGTCCTTTCCCAGCTGAATGCTGTTAAAATCCTCTGCCCAGTGTCGAGTCGAATGTTTAATCTCTAAATTCGGCTGTAATTAAAAGATGCTAATTTACTTCCCCCCAGTGGTGACTAATGCAACAGCTAGCGCTTCATTGAAAGACCAATGTCAACTTTTTAACTTTTATCAAATCAATTAGCAGTACATTTGACTGGCTACTGTCTGTAGGGGCCATCCAGATTGGGCCCCACAGCTCATTGTTGAAAGTGCATTGAACACGCGCTTGCTTAAACAAGGACTGAGGGGCTGGCTCCATGCACGCCAAAGTAAGACTGTCAAAACAGTCCTGACTTTGATGAAACACATATAACAAGGTACTTGGAATACTTTGTCATCGTATATCGTAAATTCACAACAACTTTCGAACACAAACACCACTGTCCCGGCGTCCACACACCCAAATACCGAGTCAAAACCGGGTCAAAACATGGACAATCACAGGGGTACAAGCACCACCTTGGTTGCGGAGTAACCGCGTGCTACCGTCGCGCTGCCATCTTGGCCCATCATGTTGTGCAATGCTCAGCAGTGACATCTGGTGGGCCCTTCAGGCCCCTCAAAACTAATGGATACTATGGAGACCATGTCACAGATTATTTCATTATCAGCTCTTCTTCAAAGTTCCAGTGCACGAGATCTTTTTAACCATCTTTGGCTTTACACTGATCAGAAAGGAGGCAGGTATTAGTGTTGGGAAGAACGCACGCACACAAATACAAATTTGAGCGAGAGGATTTAATGCACATGAATAGAAAATGACTTTTCTGTGCTAAATGTTGATGTTTTTATAGCTTTAAATGCGCTGCACAAAGAGTAACTGACGTCGTTTGCTGTTTCCTCTCCTGTTATGTATATGTGAAAGCATAAAAAACTAAGCCAAATCTGTAAACAATAAGACAGAGGTGTCCTTTAACTTTGTACATTTTCCCTCCTTTTCTGAGGGATGGAAGAAAAATGGATGGTATTCCTGTTATTCCTGCTGCAGGGCCCACGTACAGACAGTAGAAAGGTTAACCTGCTCATATAGTGACGCAAACACCGTGGTGTCAGTGTAACACCGACAATCAGTCCGGCCACGTAGACTGGCTTCAGAGAGCTGAGCGGCTCAACAGGCCTTGTATTTCAAATTGCTCAAGTCATAATTTGATTTCACACCTGCTCCTGCTTTCATGGGACCTGGGCGAGCTGGCTCTCAGTTCGAACGGGACTTGAACGGTGTCAGCATCTCGTCTCACCTCTCCATGACCCGAAACATCCATTCAGCTTCACAAGAGATAAACTGGCGCTCGAGCGGCAAGGATCCCTTAGGGACTGTAACAGAGCTGAAACCTCAGAGCCTGTGGAAGAAGTATTCCGAGCCTTCAAGTGCCTAATTAAAACTATCAAATGTACAGAGTCTTTCTTTTTTGTTTTGGCCTCTGGATGTTTTCTCTGTCATTTATGCTATAGAACCTGCAATAACATATTTTGTTACCCATTATATTTGCTTCTTAAACTTTTCTATTTATATTATATTGCCACATGTTTTTTCAAGATGCCTATGAGTTTATATACAGTCAGGTCCATAAGTTTTGGGACAATGACATTTTTTTAAATTGTGCCTCTGTACACCAAATGGTTGAAGTGCAAACTTTCAGCTTTAATTCAATGGTTTTGATAAAAGTATTGCTTTAACTATTTAGGAATTATAGGTATTTTAATTCAACATCCCCCATTTTCAGACACTCAAAAATAATGGGACGACTGACTGACACATAGTTTCATGGCCTGGTGAGGTCTGTTCCGCCTTATCTCATGACAAACTATGCAGATGAATGACCTGGAGTTATTGCCAAGTTTTGTTAGCTGTTCAGTGGAACTCTCTGTATGAATTCCAAAGAGATGCAAGTGAAGGAGGACATCATTAGGTTTGAAAATCAAAAAAAAACCTGCCAGAGAGGTAGCAAAAACTTTAGGAGTGATCAAGTCAACAATCAGGAACATTCTCAAAAAGAAGGCACTGGCGAGCTCAGCAACACCAACAGGCCTGGACGACCACAGAAGACAACTAGAGTGGATGATTTGCTTAACTTGGTCAAGAAAAACACATTCAAATCTAGCCAGGCAAGAACACTCTGAAAGAGACAGATGGATCATTGTCAAAGACACACCTTTAAAACAAGGTTTAAAACAAGGTGCCAACCACTGATTGCACTCAAGAACAGGAAGGCCAGGTTTACTAGAAAACATCTAAAAGAGTCTGCCCAGTTCTGAAAAAATTTTCGGACAGATGAAACTAAGATGAAGTTGTACCTGAACAATGGGAAGAGAAAAGTATGGAAAAGGAAAGGAACAGCTCATGATGTGAAGCATACCACATCGTCCTCCAAATATGGTGGAGGCAATGGTATCGTGTGGGCATTAATGGCTGCTAATGGAACCAGATCATTAGTTTATTGATGATGAGACTGTTGATAGACATTCCAAGATGAAGTGTAAAGGGCTATACTCCCTCCTCAGATTCAGCTAAATGCTTGGACAGTGCTTCACAGTGCAGCCAAAGCATATTGTAAAAGCATCCCAAGAGTTTCTCAAGGAAAAGAAGTCAGTCACCTGATCGCAACCCAACAGAGGAGCTTTTCAGTCACCGAAGACAAAACTGAACCTTGGAGTTATTTTTTACCAGAAAATGTCCTTTAAAGCTCACATTAAACAAATATATAGAACTGTCTTCTTTCATCTGCACAATATTACTAAAATTACAAGCATCCTATTACCCACCTGATGGCTTCTTTTGGCGCTAACACCTCTATTTGGTGGATTGTCTGTACTTTTGGAGGGGAGCTGAAAGGTTCAGGCTTGGTGGAGCCATTTGGATCACAATGACCCCACCATCTCCTGTCTGACACTTTCTTATTTGCCTCCAGGTAAGGCTTCAGTGACATCTCAGCTTTCACAGTTCAGTTTTACTATGTTCTCTTAATTTAGAAGAGTGTGTGAAGTCTATTCTCTGTGCAACTGTAAAGGGTGATTTGCTCTAACATGCATTCATCTTAATTTCAGTTTTGATAATGAATGTATTTGTATTTTGCACTTCTGCATCACCAGAAAGATTTCTGCATGAGAGTAAACGCGGTCACCTGGTTGTGTCGGCCTGACGTGCCGACTCCGAGTCAACGCTCAAAATCCTCCCTCTTGCACAGTGTGGCATGCACTTAACCTTTTCACTTTCACCTAGAACATTTGAATTTGAAATTTACTTCAGCTTCTACTTGGGATGTTTAGTTACTCCTGCAGGACTAGAAGATTAAGCATTGCTGCCCTCATTAAGCTACAAACACATACAGTAAGTTTGTAACCTTACCAGCTGGTGAGGTTGGGACACCTTTGCTCTATGATCACAAAATAACCGCATTTAAGGTACGTTCACACCGAACGCGATTCGCACGGCCAATTCGCCTCCGCCGCCTCTGTTTGGCCGCACGGCCAATTCGCCCCATTCGCGTGTCCAAAAGTGTGTTCATAAACCACACCCGAATTTGCATGTGGGAGGAGCTACCGCCAACCTATCGGCCTTATTGCTACATTATGGAAGACATGGATGATGTTGAGAGAGTAGCTTGGGTTTATTTGTTTTGGAGAGCTCTACAAAGGCGCCGGCAAGCACGTCGCCGTGTCTGGGTTCACGATATCATTCAGAGACGCTCCCAGTATGGTGAGCTTCACCATCTACTCCAGGAGCTGCGTCTGGATGACGGCCGCTTTCAGTAGTGCTTCCGTCTCTCTCTGGCCCAGTTTGACGACTTGCTGTCCTGCACTCGTCCGCGAATTACGCAACAGGACACCAACTACAGGCGCTCTATTCCAGGACTCCACCCACTGATCACATCATCAACACATCACTACTAAAGCCGAGTTCCTGATTGGTTGACGCGACGCGAATATTCGCCAAAGTTCAGATTTTTCAACTC
>VUQH01051147.1:7922-22515 GCA_015106775.1 Etroplus canarensis | reverse complement strand
TTCAACTTTGTCTACAGCAGCCCTCGTGAGAGGGAGGTTCCCCAGCTGAGGACTGAATTTGGCTGTTGTATGATCTCTTAAATCCTCCCTGCTACATGGTGGGACGAATGCCTGGATCCCCTTGGATTCCGTACCGAATCAAGGACCCATCGGACCTGTCTCCATCAGCAGGAGCACCTCACTCCTCACATCTTGGCCGGATGGGAAGATAAGGGACGCAGACCTCCAAAAGAAGATTACCAAACTTAAAACCAAGCCCAGCCAGCAGAATTAGGGAAAGATAGAGAAGTAAGTACTATAGAGAAAGCTGATTTATGAGTAAAGTCTAAAAGTTGATTTAAGTTGATTTGGGTTATATAAAATGATTTAATGCTGTCACTTGGCCCTTGTTAAATTGCTTAATAAATCTATGTTCCTGCATTTAAAGTATTGAATCTGACTATTCACTAAATCTTCTCAGTCATGTAAATGCTAAGTTTAAGTGTGCAAGTTACATCCAAAGGTTCTGAAAGGTTGGTCTAATTTGAGTCCACCTACAAAACAGCCCCTTAGGGTGAATTTTCCTCACTTTTAAAACCTATTCCTAGCTAATTTACCAAACATGAGGTTCATACAGGGGAGCTGCTATGACTAACGTGCTCGGTCTCCCACCTAACTGATATGGCTATCAGGTAGGGCGGGTGATTGAGGGAAACAGGGTAGATGTTGGTAGCAGTGAGGGAAGCTAGGCGAGTCCCCTATTCCTAGCTTAAACATACTCCAGGAAATCTGGCTGGGTGATACTCAGACCAGGAGAAGACAGCGGCTGGAGAAGCACTAGTCCTGTATTGGGCCTGTGCTTTAAACCCGGGAACCTGACACATTATACTTTGAATACTTAATAGATCCTCTGCTGAAGAAATACATTTTGTGTATGAAACCTATTCAGTCATATCTTACTAACATCACCAAATTATTCCTAGCTGTAAACTGTGTGTCACATTTTCAATGAAGTTCACTGTATTTACATGGTGATGCAGAAAATGTATAAATGTTTTAGGTCTTATCCTAATCTACTGATAAGTCTCTCACAATCATGGAATAAAAACTATTTAAAATCATATTGCAGAACTGCTGTGTTACATTTGTAGGCTATTTATAACCAGCAATATTCAACCAATTCAATTAAGTTCACTTTGATCTGGTGGAAAAACTAAAGTCATTTCCACATCTTATTTATTAGGTTGTAGGAGAAGGTCAGAGCTGAATGCACTGAGTCACCTGTAATGCTTAAATGGAGCAACTAAAAGTTTCAGAGATCTAAAAAGCAACTGTGACATTAAAAATAAACAGCATCACTGAGCCTGTACTGACTGAAAATAAATACATTAACTGTTTAATTTACTGCTCAGTGCTCTCTTGATGATCATGAATTCAGCGGTAAAATGAACTCTTGTTTCTGAGAATGAATTATACTCTTATCTTATTTGCAGCAACAGTGTTGCATATGATATTTTTATGTCGTTTATGATCAGTGGCATCATTTCCCTGTGATAACGTCTCTGATTGGCATGAGTGGTGCTCAGTTGGTCCATTTTGTGCGAAAGAAGAGTCAAATAACAAAACACCCACTTTTATGTGACTATGCACATCAGAATCTGAATCAAAATATTTTATTAATCCCAGGGGAGAAATTACTCACATTACAGGCACCATTTCAGTAGAAATAAATAAGCAAGAATATCAATTAGAGATAGCAGTACAGTTAAGAAGGTAAAATCTAACAAACTCAATCAGTCCAGTTATTAAGGGGGGAGCAGTACAGTGGTAACATGGAGATTGCATGGTTATTACAGTTATTGTCACCTTATTTACACAGGAAGATACTGTAAGATACACATGGATTAAATATAGAAATGAGTGAATAAGACTGTGGATTATGCAAATATGTGTATGCATATATATGCATACACACGCTACCAGTCAAAAGTTTGGGCAAACTTCTCATTTAATGGTTTTTCCTTTATTTTCATGACTATTAACATTGTAGATTCTCACTGAAGCCATCAAAACTATGAATGAACATATATGGAATTATGTAGTGAAGGAAAAAATGCGAAGTAACTCAAAATGCTTTATAATTAAGATTCTTCAAAATAGCCACCCTTTGCTTTGATTACTGCTTTGCACTCTCTTGGTGGAATGAATCTGTTACTGAACGTCTGTTCAGCACGTCATGGAAAGGCTGTGAAGGATTGTCGAGTATTGTTCTTAACTTGGACAGCGCCGTCCTCTCTGACAACATTGCTGTCCTTGCAGATCAGTTTGTTGAGTTTGTTGGTGTCCACTACTCTGTTTGCTGCCCCAATACACTACAGCATAGAGGATGGCACTGGCTACCACAGACTCAGAACATCCTGAGCATCATTCAGCAGATACTGAAGGACCTAGGCCATCTCAGAAAAACAAAGAGATGCTCTGACCCTTCTTGTAGATGTCTTCTGTGTGTTTAATGAAGTTCAGTTTGTCGTCAATGTCAAGACCTAGATATTTGTAGTCCTCAACAACAAACTCCATGGATGGAAACAGGGATCACTGGTGTTTTGGTTCTTCTCATGTCCACAGTCAGCTCCTGAAGCAAAAATTCTGGAATAATAGAGAAAGCTGATAGCTATCTTTATGATACCAGTTATCTTCAACTCAGATTTTAGGTTTTGTCGAGCCTGAATAAAGCCAGGCTATACTGAGCTTGACTGTAAAAAATATTCACGTTCAAATAATTTGTTGCCACTACCATACAGTCTATTTATTTTCTACTTGCAATAGTCTGTTTTCTATTATTAGTTTTTTGTTAGTGTTTTTTTAGTTTTTTTTCCTATATTTGTGTGATTTCTTTTTATACTGTCATGCTGCCATAAAACTTGAAATTTCCCCACTAAGGGACAAATAAAGGATTATCTTATCTTCTCTTAAGTCAGGGGTCTCACACTCAATTTACCTGGGGGCCGCTGGAGGCAGAGTCTGGGTGAGGCTGGGCCGCATCAGGTTTTCCACAAGAAAAGCTTTGTTAAAAAAATTCCAATCTTCTCAAATCTCTTTGGTCCGGGTTACCGGGGACTGTTATTGCTGATGGACAGGTGTCGCTATGTGACTGCATTAGGCTGCATTGAGTTCCTTTTCTTTTATCCCACCGGGTACGCATCACTTTGATTTATTTTGTCAGAGAGAGAGAGAGAGAGAGAGACCTCTTATATATTTTGCCCTTATTTTTTACTTTTATTTATACTAAAGTGTGAACTTCTTGCACCTCACTGTGTGTTACTTTAGGCGGTTGTAACTAGTGAATTTCTCCACTGTGAGATCAATAAAGTTCTATTCTATTCTATTCTATTCTATTCTAACTCTCTAAGTGCCATTGACGTGTGTGTATAAATATATATATACATACACATACATTTATATACGTATATAAACGTATAATGTTCCGCTGGGCAGCAACTTAAAAAAAACTTTTTTTTTTTTTGAAGTGTTGTGAACGCAGCGCACTGGGATGAATGTCTGCATGTGCCCAATAGAAATGAGGCAGCCAGCCAGCCAGGCACGGAAGAAAACACCCCATGGCAACTTTCACTCATTGAGAAATGTTTCTCTGCTTGCATCAAGCCCGGCCGATGTCACGCCCCGAGAGCCATATACCCCACCGTGATTGGTAGGTTTGTTCAGCTCCGCACACAACACTGTAAAGTGCCATACATATCAAACTCACGGGCCGCACTAACATTAAACTTTCATATTAAGGCGGGGGCCACAAACTATCGTGTGGCCCACGGGCCGCGAGTTTGAGACCCCTGTCTTAAGTGAACATTAACTGCAGTTCGCCATCATTCCACAGGATAGAGCTGCAACACATAACTACAAACTACACTAGTTAAATGACAGTAAATGTTAACGTGTCAAGCAGAAAAAATCTGCAGTCTTTCTGGCTTCAGAATATATGAATTAATAAAAAGCTGAAATGAAATGCAGGTGGAGGAGGTGTGTGAGTGTGGAGCAGTCTCAGTGTGTCTGCAGAGACTGTGTAGAAGGACAGAGCAGCAGCAGAGCAGTCCAGATACACTGATGATTCTCTGTCAGATCCACAGGGAAACACAGGGATAATGGTGGACTCTACATTATGTCTAACAGTCTAACTAATGGATAAAGCTCTGCTCTCCACTCCACCGCCCAGTAACACAGTCCAAGCAAAGCATCTCACAAGTTACATCATTACATCATGTAGCATCATTGTCATTTTCATTATCATCATCTTAATCTTCATCATCATCATAAACATCATCATGCAGCTCATCCTCTCTTGACCGTGTCTCCCACCTACAGAGAGGAGATTAAAGAATAGAGGTGATTACTGAGTGTTTCCAGAGCCTTTTCATCAGCTGTCACAACTTCAAAGATGGTTTTCCTGCTGTTCCACTCAAACAAACCGTCTGTGTATTGATAAACATCTCATCTGTTTATGAAATATCAGCTGAATAATCAGAATCAGAACACTTTATTAATCCCCGGGAGCAAATTACTTAATAAATAATAAATATGGAGGCTGGCACTGACAAAAGTACATAGAGACAAAGATGATTCCTGGACTTCAGCGAAGCTTCTGTATGATCGCAACAAGTTTCTGGCTGAGCTGGCTGACTGCTGTCTGTCATTCTCCTCTAACAGCTTCTCTGGAGAAAGCAGCCCCTGAGAAGGCTACAGATGTGCACACGAACCTGAAACTTTGACTACGTAGTAATTGTCCAGTATTGCTATAAGCAGACTCCAACCCTCTACTAACCTCAGAGTCTTCAGTCTGCAGTGTGGACTCTTTACAAGATCAGACAGCTGCTTCACATCTAAATCCTGCAGCTTGTTGTCAGTCAAGTCAACATGTTTCAGATAGGAGGGGTTGGACTTCAGCGCAGAGGCCAGAGCAGCACAGCTGATTGCTGACAAACCACAGCACCTGAATCTGATTTTTAAAAAATGCAAATAGAATAACTGTCTGATGTGTTCATGTTTTAAAGGTGCAGCTCAACATTATCATGTCCTATATAATGTGCTTTTCTCTAAAATGATGTGGTATGTACATGTGTGCGTGTGTGTGTTCTGAAGAATCAATATCAACGAGTAGACATTTTTGTGAAGTCACACTGAAATGAAGAAAAACCAATGAAATATTCCTACATCAGTTGTACTCATTATGAATTAATCAAATGTCTTTTGTGAGAACTAAATTTAGGAAAACTAAACAATACTAATTATCACAGGAAAATTTGTAGCTTTATAAATAAAAGCTATGTATATACTCAAATTATAAAATTTACAAAAGTAAGACAATAAGTGAACTGACCTCAGAGTCTCCAGTCTGCAGTGCGGACTCTCCAGAAAACAACACAGCTGAATCACTCCTGAATCCTGCACATTGTTGTAGCTCAGGTCCAGATATTTCAGATGGGAGGGGTTGGACTTCAGAGCAGAGACTAGACGAGCGCAACTAATCTCTGACAAGCCACAGCGCCACAATCTGAATAAATTATAAAACATGTAGATAAAATCATTGATAATTCAATAAATGTTCAATGTACAACTTAAGATTACTAAGTCCAAATCAATGAGCCTCTCTCTAAAACAACTAGAATGACTTTGTCCTGACATTAAAACACCTATTCATGTAAACACAGAATAACAACATGCTGCTGACCTTAGTAAAGTTTGTCAGCAAAGGATCAGTACAAGAAACAGTAAGGGCCATACGTTTTGGGACAATAACACAGGTTAGTTTTTTGGTAATTTTTTTTAATGTCTCTGTACACCAGATTTTACATCAAACAATCAAAATGTCATATTCAGCTTTAAGAAGTTTACCAAAAGAATTGCATTAAATGATTAGGAAATACAGCCATTTTAAACATAGTCTGACATTTTCAGAGGATCAAAAGTAATAGGAGAAACTAACATCAATTTTAATATGAGAATTGTTTTTCCATCTTCTTCCTCTTTCAGTGTCTACCGTTAGGGGTCGCCACAGCGGATCATCTGCCTCTTCTCCTCCTGCCTGGCAGCTCCATCTTCAACATCCTTTGTCCAATATATCCACTATCCCTCCTCTGAACATGACCAAACCATCCTGACCTTGCCTCTCTCACTTTGTCTCCAAACTTCTCAACCTGAGCTGTCCATCTGACGGACTCATTTCTAATCCTGTCCATCCTGGTCACTCCCAGGGAAAATCTCAACATCTTCAATTCTGTGACCTCCAGCTCTGCCTCATCCTATGTTTCCGCCTTCTCTCACTTGTGGACAAGAGCTCGAGATACTTGTACTCCTCCACTTGGGGCAGTGACTCCTCCCCGACCCAGAACAGGCACTCCACCCATTTCTAGTTGAGAACCATGGTCTTGATTTTCTCTTATTCCAGCCACTTCACACCATGCTAAAAACTGCTTAAAGACAAGCTATAGGTCACCACCCGATGAAGCCAACAGAACCACATCATCTACAAGAAAACAGAGAGGTGATCCAGAACAAACCAAAGTAGAAACCCTCTGTCGCTTGGCTAAGCCTAAAAATGCTGTCCATAAAGGTTATGAACAGAATAGATGAGAGACTGGCTCCTCCTTCTTGAAAAAAGGGATCACCACCACAGTCTTCCAAGCAATGTTGCAGAAATGTGTCAAATGTGTCAAAGACAGCTCCACAGCATCCACCCTGGGGGCTGGCAATTGGAAAATTTTTTAACCATTTCAGTGACCTCACCCAAAGTGATGGGTTAGTTATCCACCCCCTGTCCTCTCCAAGCCCTGCATCCTGTACAGAGGGCATGTCAGTGAGGTTGAGGAGATCCTCAAAGTACTCCTTCCTCCACCCAACCATGTCCCCCAGCTGAGGTCAGTAGCACACCATCCCCACTATATACATAGTGTGAACAGGGAGCCATTTCCCCCTCCTGAGTTGTCTGACAGTTTGTCAGAATCACCTCAAAGCCGACTGAAAGTCTTGCTCCATGGCCTCTCCAAACTTCTCCCGTGCCTGAAATTTTGACTCAGCAACTGCCTGGGCTGCACTCCTCTTGGCCTGCCAGTACCTGTCAGCTGCCTCCAGAGTCCCACAAGCTAACCATACTTGATAGAATTCCTGCTTAAGCTTGACAGCTCCCTTCACCTCTAGTATTCACCATCTGGTTAAGGGATTGCCACCACAACAGGCAGCAACCACTCTAGCTGAAGCTCTGTGGACCTGCCTTAATAATGGAAGTGTAAAACATGGTCCGTTCAGACTCAATGTTCTGAACAGACATTTAGTCTGAATGGAAAAAAAAAAGCGTCCATTCAAGTTTGTCTGTATTTTCCATAAAAACTTTAACTATAGTGCTATGAGAGGAACACTGCAACCAAGATTCTCTTAAAACTGGCTAATGTTCCTCCCTCCCTTGGAATGTTTTTGAAGTTCTGCCCAAGGTGCGAGTTGAAGATCTCATGGACTGGAGCCTCTCCAAGAGGTCCACAGCACACCCTTGCAAACCATTTGGGTACACCAGGTCTGTCCAGCACCCCCCCCCCCCACCACCACCTGATCCAACTCACCACCAAGTAGCGATCAGTTGACAGCTCTGCTTCTATGTTCACCTGAGTGTGCAAGACATGTTTCTACCAATCACTCTCCTCCAGGTCACACTGTCATTACTCATTGAAAAATATGTATTTCTTTATCTTGAGAAACTCTTGGCCTGCTTTTGCAGAATGCTTTGGCTCATTATCAATTTGCACTGTGAAGTGCCATCTAAAGTTATTATAGTTAACTAAAACTAAACTAAAAACTAAAACTGCAATAGAAAAATGATTTTAGTTCACTGAAATAAAAATAATTAGATTTTGGGAAAAAAAAATCAAAACTAAGAAAAATGGCATTTTGAGCTTAGGAAACTGAAATGCAGGAAATGTCTTTAGTTCTAGTGTTTTTCAGCTGGATTAAATTTGGTCAGACAGCCTGTCTGAAAAGACTTTGATGCATCTGTTTATTGAGACTCAGGATGTCTATATGATTGTGACTCATCTGCCTTCACAAAGTGCTGTGTTTGTATTGTAAATTCTCATTTATACCCTTCAGCTGCTCCCTTGTATTCCTCGCCAAGGGCTCGCCACAGTGGATTAATCCATTGGTAATTTGGCTGAGGTTTTACACTGGATGCCCTTCCTGACACTACCTTCCATGGTGTGGGGGGCTTGTGTCCCCACCTGTAACTTGAACCAGGGTCCCTTTGCTTCAAAGGTGAATGCGAAAAACCACTAAACTTCCGGGGACACCCGATTGTAAATTCTTATTTAAACATCTTAAATCTTCCTGTGACAAATACCATCCATATTACAATAATTAAGAAAACTAAATCTAGCATTGAAACTAAAATTAAAACTAAACTAAAACTAAACATTTTCAAAAAATAAAAAAATTAAACCCATTCTGGAAACTAACTGAAGCTGAACTGAATTCAAAACAGCAACTCAAAACGAAACGAAAATAAAAACTAATTAGAAAATACAAAATTATAATAACTCCATCACGGAGTAGGAGTAATTACTCATTGTCTTCAAATTGACCACATGTTGATTTAAAAATAAATACAAAAGTGCAAGAAATGAAATAAATCACTCAACAAATAAACTCATCCTGGTGGATCAGCTGATGTCAAGTCCAGCTCAGCAGATTCCCTTTCCTTGATTTCATCTTTAGCTTGCCCACAATTGCTGATCAATGCAAATCAAGCTAATTTGCAACCCACTTTCACCCAACTCTTCCTTTTTATGTTAGGATAATCAGTATCATATCTGCTGTCATAAATACCTGCTCTGTTCTGCACTAGAATCTTGCTGCTGTTGTCCCTTCCTCTGGCTTTCCAAGTTTGCACTTGAAAGGGCTAGGAAGATGTAAGCCACAACATATGAGACAGTGTAACTTGAAATAAACTTTTGAGTGTAGTGGTCTGGACTAAAAATGATTTCTGGTGGTTATACAGTACAAGGAGTGATCAAAAACCTTGGCTGAACTCATACAAGATCATCTTGTGTGCTTTCTGGACTCTTTCAAGAACAGTTTGCTATTTTTAGATCTCTCTGTAGAAGTCCCTGTGGCTCTGCGATGGGCACTGGATCTCCTCTTGTGTGTGAAAAGAGTGATCTATAAGCTTGATTTTCATGGTGTTCCAGGTGCAATCTAAACATAGCAGCCTCACTGGAGTCTGGCTGGACATGCCCAAAAAAAATGATCTTGAGCATGAGCTTGAACAAAAAATTAAATCAGGTAAGATTTACTATCACTGGGAGGTTTTTGTAAGTATTTTCTTTTAATGATCAAAGGTAATCCCAACTGTGTTGAAGATTTTCACAATGTGTTTTAACCCCAGGATAGCACATTCAGTGGAGCAGGCTCATAGTACGGCTATATTTAAAATTGATGCAGCAATATTCTGCTTAATTTCTGCTGCATCAAATTTAATAATGATGCACTTGAGAATTTTTAAACCAGGTTCAAGCTCATCAGTGTGATTGTTATGGAAATGTTTACACTCTAATCTACATTCTTGATTATGTGGAAGTAAAAATGGTTGGTCGCCTTAAAAAACTACTAATAAGTGTCTCTTATACACACAGCCTGAGGATGGTAATTTTGGTCTCGCAGGTTTGAATTTGAATTTTTTTTATTAAGGTGGAATTATCACAAAATGGTCCAGAATTTTTCTGAGTGTCAAACTGACAGAAAGGCGGTTGAAAAAGGCTAAAGACGGAAACAAAAATAATAGTAATATAAAAACAGCCACCAGGGCAAAAGTAGCAAATTGAGAAAGGAGGTGATGCACAGACAGAAAGAGATGAAAAATAGAAAAAGAGAAGGAGAGCTGATTAACCCTTTCTCTAGCCATTTGACAAATGAACAAAATCAACTAGAGCCCTGCTGCATCTATCACTGCTGAAGCACACACACACTTGCTCACACTCACAGGGGGGCCCAGAAATAACTAGTTTCTGCTAATAAACCCAACTAGCATGCCAGGACACATTACTCTGTCATAGGCCACACACACACACATCCATCTTCTGCAAAGAGAGCGAGAGAGAGAGTGGCGGCCGAGCGATCGAGCTTCACCATACGGGCAGGAGTGATGGGGACATTTGTTAAGGATGCGGACCGTTCAATAGCAGTCATAGACCACCGCCGTCACTTTAAAGCCTCATCCATCTCCACCACTCCACTTTAATTTTTTTTAAAAGAAAGCCTTTGTGAGGAAATATGACTTCCTATTTTTATTGTTTCATCATTTGTAAAAGGGCTCGCCAGCAGCCAGCTGACCGGATAGGTCTCTCTCTAACGGCCATGAGGCGTCGATAACCTGCCGCCGCCACAGTGTGGATCTGTGCGGCGCGAGGAGGCCGATCACAGGTCAGGACTGGATCTGAAGGACAAATCCATCCAGCTTGTTAGCTGAAAGGAACTTTGGTGCTGCTCTGATCCCAAACGTGTGTTCAATGTTCAGACCAGAGACCATTTATTTATCTGGATTGGTGTCAGAAATCACACGTTTATATAAACTTTACCACTTTTAGTACCAACTTTTACACCAAGTTATAAAACATTTCATCATTTTGTATATAATAAATGCAACAGTGTTATTTGTTTGCTTCCATGATCTAGAGTTTAGTTACACCCCCCTGCGGTCAGTGTAATGAGTATGCGATGTGAACCGAGGAAACATATGAGGGGCCATTATACCTGAAACACGCGTACACACACATTACTGAAAAGTGTGTGCACACAAGGATTTCAGTACAGTATGTGCTCACATTTTAAACGAGTAAGTGAAAGTACTTCAGTAGTGTGTGTGTGAGAGAAAACATTTCAGTAGTGTGTGTACAGATTTTTCAGCAGCATACGTGCGAGCATTTCAGAAGTGTGTATAAGAATATTACAGGTGCGTGTGTTCTCAATTGAGTAGTGTGTGTGTGAACATTTCAGTAGTCTGTGAATATTTCACTGCTGTATGTGCAAAAATTTCAATGGTGTGTGTGTGTGTGTGAGCATTTCATCAGTGTGTTTGAAAGATAAAATTTCCACAGTGCGCGTACAAGCGCTTCAGAAGTGTGAGTGAATGATCAAATTTCAGTAGTGTATGCAACAACTCTGCTGCCACCATGACAATGACCTTTCGAAGGAGCTAGCCGCAGCTAACCCAAAACAACCACTAAAACAACAATGCCAACTGTAAACTCAAGGTTTTTACTTTTTTATTTTTAAAATTGGTTTAAGATTTTGAAAAGCATTAAATGCTTGCGCCTAAACCTGTAGCACTACTAACACACCACATCCCACTTCTTGTCCTCCAGTGCCCCACGGCTCTTCTTGCACCGCTGTGCCGATGACAAACACGGGAATGCAGCTTCTCTACTTAAACGCCTAAAACTTTGAAAACTTTTCCAGTTGAGCTCAACAGGATGAGTACTCTCAGTGAGTACTTTGAAAAGTCTAATGAAACCATACTTTACATGTAGAAAATGGCCGTTCATTAACTCTAGAGGCCCTGATGAGCAAAAAATAATAGTATTTCAGAAAATGCAGCAAATCTGAACAGACAATAACAAAATAGAAAACGCAGCATTTCATTTTATAGAAAATGTCTGATAATATTTCTTGTTTTTGAATAGGGGTGCTCAGTGTTGCGCCTACCTTTCTCTTTGTTGTTGTAATTTCCATAATTAACTCCCACCACAATATTATATTATATTATATTATATTATATCATATTATATTATATAAAAACTCAGTTTGGTTTCTTTCTTATAATTTATTATCGCTTCTTTTCCTTAGCAGTTTTAGTTGCAACCATGGTATATGTTGTGATGTTCAAAAATTTCTTCCACATTCAGCATACATAGAGAAACAGAAACATTTTGTGGCATTCCTTAGATTTACTCTGCTTTCACCTGTGCTTTGGCCTCCACCAACTCTGATAGGAAATATCTGTTTCTGTAGCTGATAAATTCTCCCTTTTCTTCTCCGGTTAGTCAGAGTTTAGCTTATCATTCTGTGGCGTTCACTTCAGTTTACTCTGTTTTTAGCTCTGGTTTGGTCTCCACCAACTCCTGTCATTAAAACTAGCCATGGCCAGTCATTGACAATCACTGATATCAAACAAACATAATAATTTGCAATGAGCACACAAACAAACGGAACCCCAAAGCCATCAATAACATAGCTCTTGCTTTGCCTCTTGGCTACAATCTCTGTTTAAGTAAATGTAAGTTAATTTTTTTTATGTTAAGTTTAGAAAGTTTTAGGGTTTGTTTTGTGACATAGCATGGTGTTTTGCGATATGATAATATAATATTTTAAAACAAGGCATTTCTTTTAAAAACCGAATACAGTAATAGACCAATATAATAATGGGTTTATCTTCCTTTACTCAAAAAATTAATTAAAAAAGTTACTTCACAGATAAACAAAACAGTCCAGCATCAAAAACGAAAAAGGAAATTCTTAGGTTCACACAGCCTACACTAAAATACTCAAGTGTTTAAATAAAAGGAACTGGAATTGCTAGTCTGGCAGACAGAACATAGATTATCCTAAACGTTAACCCATCCATCTTCCCCAACCTTCTCCCCATGTGGACCTTATGGCTAATTGGCAGTGTCACCTAACTTCCTGTTCTGTTAGTTCAAACTACGGTCACTGAAGGGTGAAGTCGCTAATAATGTGTTTACGGGACATGATGAACAAGATATGAGGAGTTTTCAGAGCCGTCTATAACTGGTCAAATCATAAACAGTAAAATAGAAATGCACCCTGCCTCAGGAACCTGAAGCGAGGCTTTTATTAGGGGGTGGCAATGGCTCAACGCGTTGGAGGACTTGTTTGGGAGCCGGAGGGCTGCTGTGGGCCGCCGGCTCAAGACCCGACCGTACCTGGACCCGGTGGCCATCCAAGAACCGCCAGTTCAAGATCTCGCCCTGGACCCATATGGGTGGAAGTGGACCAGAGGCCAGAGAGATGTCGGCTCACCTGCCCGAGCATTGCCAAGAGGTCCTTGAGCAGGGCACCGAACCCCCTACACTGCTCATTCGTGCATGTAATGGGCAGCCTTACTTACCGACCTCCCTCCCTGCATGCTACATGTCAAAAGTGTGTGTATTATAACAGTAAGAGTATTGGTGATCTGAATTTCCCCATCTAGGAGATGAATAAAGTTGTTTGTTTGCTTCTTGAATGTATAATACCAACAAACTTTTTAAAATCAAGTCATTTTCATTGTTTTTAGCTACATATTTCTACATATCCTGCCAACTTTCTGAATTTAAAAAAGGCTTAGTCTTTGTAAATATCCATGCATTAAGATTTATACATTATTCAATCTGACAATATCTCTTATTTTCCATTTTAGGCATTTTTTACATTCATCTTATCATTATCTAATGGAACTATATACTTTCTGGCAGTTCTTTAACCCAGTGAATGTGATCATTTGATATTTGTTTGGTAGAAAATCATTATTCTATTCTGAAAGAGCAAACCACTTTTCATATCAGACAAAATTAAAGAAAAATCTTGAAAGCAGCAGGAAAGTGACCACGAGTTCAAAGTGTTTTTAGACACAGCTGTTTGTTGGTGGTCTGACCCCGGCGATCCCTTAGAAATAAAAACAAGTAAAGTCCTTCTGGTTCGCCGTGGTTCAGAGGGTTTTGTTGGTTTTTCTGCCGGTTTGTGTAACGAGCTCTCAGACACATCCATCACTGCTCACACTCACAGCGTGCCTAACGTTGGCAATCTGCGGCTAACACGCCCTCACACCACAAGGTCAATTAGTCTGACCTGGCTAATTACACAGCCAGTCAGCTGGCACACAAACACACACACACACACACACTTAAACATGCTCACATACAGTATTAGCACAACGACATGCATGTATGCAGGGAAACACACACACACGCCTAGGTCCATTAGCAGTATGTGTTGGTCCAAATGAAGACCAATGACCAGGCAGCTTTAATCTGCTGCTCCTAATGAGGAAACAGAGGAAATAAAACAAGGCTAAATGATGATACAAGTCTCCTTCAGCTCGACTGAATCCGTTTGTGTTTGTGTGGTATCTCCGGAAAAACACTCAGCAATTCTCATCTCTGATGTTCAGGTTCATTCAAAGCTGCTGCTCAAAAGTGAACGCAGATGGAAAACGATGCAGGAGATAAAATTACTGTAGAAGGCAGGCTGCATGCAGCATGCAGCACATAGCACGCAGCATGCAGCAGCAGTGGAAAGAGATGCATTTTCCGCTGCTCTGTACTTCAAATCCGGGACTCAGAGGGATAGTATTGGACTTCGACTTCACCGCTTCACATTTTACTTAGCAGACTCTGGGGAAGAATGAAAAATACAATCAGCCAATTTCTTCAGTGTGATAATGCAAATATAGTTATATTTACTTAATACTTTATATAAACCAGTATTTTATTTTAATCTTTTTTTTTTAATCAGAGTATATTTTCTAACACTAATATTATATATAATAATATTATTTATAATATTTGCA
>VUQH01051135.1:3111-14859 GCA_015106775.1 Etroplus canarensis | reverse complement strand
CTGGGCATTCCCATGTTGTTTATACTTGCGGATAATTCTTTGAACAGATGAACGTGGCACCTTCAAGCATCTGGAAATTGCACCCAAGGATGAACCAGACTTGTGGAGCTCCACAATTCGCTTCCTGATATCTTGGCTGATTTCTTTTGATTTTCCCATAATGTCAAACAAGGAAGTAGTGTGTTTGAGTGTGGCCTTAAAATACCTACACAGGTGTGCCTCCAATTAACTCAAATGTTGTCAGTTAACCTATCAGAAGCTTCCAAAGTCACATCATCATCATCTGGGCTTTCCCACATTGTTTAAAGGCATAGTAATCTTTGTGTATGTAAATTTCTGGTTTCAGCTGTATATGAACTGCACTAGAGTCACCAGGAATACTTTGTGTTGGATAAGGGTAAAACACATACCTCTCTAACCAGACACAGGGTTTGCATCTGAGTCCAATCTGGACATTTCAAGTCACTGCAGGCTTTGCTGTATTAAATCAGATCATTCTCTAATCAAGTGTTGGCAGTGACTAAACAGAACCACAATAAACTCAGGAATCTGGTGTCACTACAAGTGGGTTTTATCAGATTTGAAAGATAATTTTACACTGCCAAAAAAAAAAGTCACACATGCTAATGTTCCATTAGACCGCCTTTGGTTTTGACAGTGGTACACATTCACTGTGGCATCATCTCAATAAACTTATGCAGTGTAACAAATTTATTTCCATGCATGAGTTGCATTATTACTTTCTTTCTTTTTTTGTCAAGATCTTGTATTGATGAAGAGAGAATTGGGCTGCTGTGTTCTCCAGCACATCCCAAAGATTCTCAGTTGGGGTCATGTCTGGACTCTGTGGTGGCAAATTGATGAACGAAAACAATGTCTTATTGGTTGCTGAACCACTCTTTCAGAATTGCAGTCTGATGAAGTCTGGTATTGTCCTCTTGGAGCATGTCTGCGTTAACAGAGAGGAACAAATTCAATCGATGGAATCATTCAGTAGGTTCAGAGAGTCGGATGACCTCATTTATTTGGGCACCTAATGTTGCTGAACTTAGACCTGACCAACCCCTGATCGTAACACATTAGGCACTTGGTATGATGGGTGTATTGCTTCATTCACTTCTCTTATTATTCTGATGTGCCCATCACTCTGGAACAGGGTAAATCTGGACTTATCAGACCACATGACAGTTTTCCTTCAGTTCCCTTGAGGAAATGTTTTTAGTTTCACTATTAAACATAGCTGTGAGATCTGATTTCACCAAATGTTTAAGTGATCTCTGATCAAGATCATTAAAGGTTTTTTCAACTACATTTCTTCCATGGCAGGCTGTGAAAGTGCCCCACTGTGCAGTGGTCAGCACTGTTGCCTCACAGCAAGAAGGTCCAGGGTTTGAATCCACCAGCTGGCTGGGACCTTTCTGCATGAAGTTTGCATGTTCTCCCTGTTCATATGTGGGTTCTCTCCAAGTATTGCAGCTTCCTCCCACAGTCCGAAGACAGGCAATTTAATTGTTGATTCTAAACTGACCACAGATGTGAATGACTGTTTTTGTCTATGTGTCAAGCCTGTGATAGCCTGTATGTGTGTGTGTGTCTCCACTGATCTGGCTGACCCGTTGGTTGGCTTTAAGCCAATCAGCTGCTCTCATGAATAAACAAATTGAGACATAGTGATGACGACTCACTGTGGTCCACTGTCGGAAGAAAATAAAAAGGACTCCAACAACGACAAGGGCAGAAAAAGCTTCCTTAGCGGTGCCTTGAACAGTTAAGAAAGAAAGATGAGAACAAACAATGTGGATGATGATGATGATGATGATGATCTGCTGTGATTCCACTGTCCTGAAGAAAAAGTCAAAACAAACAATAACCCACCAGTGAGAAAGGGCAAAAACTTCCCAGCTGACATTGTTGAGAACTTAAAACTTTAAAAAGAAAGCCCAAGGAGCTACAGAAAACACAGGAATTAAAGAAAACTTGGACAAAATAAACAGAGGGTCTGCAACACGTTGCATACAGGTTAACACATACTCACTGAAGCTATAGCACCAATTCACTACAAAAGTTACCTCAAGGCACTTTACACTGTAAGGCAAAGACCCCACAACCAGACCATCCCCTGTGAGCAAGCACTTGGCAACTGTGGGAAGGAAGAACTCAATTTTAACAGGAAAAGACCTCCAGCAGAACCAGGCTCAGGGAGGGGCAGTCAGCTATCTTGACTGGTTGGGGGCGAGGGGAAAGAGAAGAGAGAAAGGAGAGAAAACACAAATAAGCTTGGACACTTATTCAAACGTTCACAATTATCAAGATAACTACATTATTTACGGTTATTATGGTGCACCTTGAAGATCTGGCATGACCTCTGGTGTGCCTTAGCACCAGAAAGGTTGCAACCACTATCAGACTGTGAGCAGGTTAGGAGGCTAATATCAATCCTGTGTGCTTCATTCATGTAGACGGATCTGTCTGTGTGGCACATGTTGAGCAAGAGGATGTGATAGAGGATGGTGGAAATGACAAGCGCAAAGAAAATGAAGGGTGTCCTAACAGTGACAGGAAAGATGATGAGAGGTACAAGTTGTAAAATCTTAATTATTTACATTTTTCAGCCTTCATGTTTTTGAACCATTACGCTGTACGTTAGGAAAGAGTGTGTCTGTAGTGTAGTGGAGTGTCTCTGTATTGTAGTGGTTTACACAGTTGTACTGCAAGTTAAAGGTCCCTGGTTCTATTCCAGGTGCTGACACAAGTCTCTTCCATTGTGGCAAATTTTCAAGAACGATATCCAGTGTAAAACCTCTGCCAAATTACCAATGCTAGTGAATCTACTGTGGCGACCCCTTGGGGACAATAAAAGGAGCAGCTGAAGGTGCACACTGTAGGTTAGGAAAGCTAATTCTTTTTGTCTGATTCTGTAAATAAAACATAGTGAAGTTGTCTTTATTATCCAGTATAGTAAGCATTAAGTCTTAGAAGACTAAGATTGTATTTTTAAGCCTTTTTTATACTACGGGAATCATAAATACTTAAATAAAAATTATGTAACTAATACATGCTTAAGTTTGATATTCCAAACAAAACTCATTTGATCTTAAAGTAAACAAACAAACAAAACAAAACAAATAACTTTATTAATCCCCAGCTGGGGAAATTCAAACTACCGACACTACAAACCGGTAGAATGCACACACACACACACACACACATACTTTTTGCATGCAGCATGCAGTGAGAGAGGTCAGCAAGCAAGGCTGCCTATTACAGGCGCTGGGAGCAACGTAGGGGGTTCAGTGCCTTGCTCAGGGGCACCTCGGCAGTGCTCACGGGGTGAGCCAATGTCTCTCCAGCCTCTGGTCCGCCTCTGGTCCAGGGCAAGGTCTTGAGCCGGTGGGTCTTGGATGGCCGCCGGGTCCAAGTCAGGGCGGATCTCCAGCAACCCTTCGGCTCCCACACAAGTTCTCCAACACACTGAGCCATTGCCACCCCCCATTGTAATTGTAGACCACAGTATGTTGAGAAATGACCACTGAAATGTGAGGAGAATTCAAACTATACAGGCGTATGGACATAACATAGATTTTTATTAAATGTGGTAAATGAACAGTTTATTACTGGCTACACCTATGCACTAAAGTTTGTTGTCTTTTGAATTATTTGTTAAAAAATTAAAACATGCATGAGAGATAAGGCTCAAGAAAGTAAAGGGGGCCCATAGAGACTGCTTATGTTTTGGGTCCAGTTCTGTACTACACCCCTGGGTGTAGCCATTAAGATTTAGCTTTGAATATGAAATGTACCTTTCAGCTGCTCCCTTGTATTCTCCACAGCAGCTTAATCTGTATTGGTAATTTGGCAGAGGATTTACACCAGATGCCCTTCCTGACGCAACCCTCCATGGTGAGAGAGACTTGCGTCCCCACCTGGAATCAAACCAGGGACTTTTCGCTTCAAAGGCAAATGCACAAACCACTACGCTACCAGGGACACTACATTTAGCTTTTAATATCTGGACTGCAATATCCCTCCATTTGCTAACTGAAGTATTCAGTAACGCCTATTTTGATTTCGTAAGTGTGTTTATGCACTGAGTCCGCTTTAGCTTTAAAACACTATGTGTTTAGACTCTTAAATTAGATTCATCCCACTTTCTTCGTACAGAAACATTTTTTTAAAGCAGCTGTGTGAAATATGTTTTGAGAAGCTAAATAAAGGAGACACCTGACACCATGCGGGATTACAGAAAAGAAAATCAGATTTCTCTTAGTTAATCCAACTTAGCTCTGAAAATCGTCAATTTTAAAGGCAACAAAACCCAGTTACACTTCAATCTCAGTAGGGGCTGTGCACCTGCACTCCCTTTAATAGAACATGTGGGGTTCAGCCCATTACACCAGCCTATCTTAAATCAATACATAGTGCTTCTCTGCAGGATTAGTGCCTAAGTGTAATGGCAAAACAATTATCCTCTAATGCTGGTCTTGTCTATCTGTGTAAGTCAGACATATCTTACATAATATGACCTGGTGACTCATTAAAACTTACCACACTGGATGGCCAGAAATTTATGAAACCATCTTGGAATTAGTTTGAGTCATATGAGAAGACTTTATGCACAGAGCAGCAGTTCTCAAACTTTTTTGGCTTGCCCCACTTCAGAAGCCAAAAAAGTTATCTAAATAATTGTCTATGCAGTAGCATCAGTGAACCCCTGTTTGTTTATCCTCCCTAAAACATCCTTTCAACTCAGTTTCATTCCAATTTTTAGTTCAGTTAGAGAACCACTGGTGTAAAGTGAAAGGTTTATACTCTATCCTGGAAAAAGTGTCACACAAATTAATCTGAACTTGTGATCTAATAACTTGATTATCAGTTATCAGGGAGCTCTGGCTATGCAAGAGAATGTGATCTCTGCCCAGATGTGAATGGCCCTCCAAATCTTTCTCTAGCTATGCCCTTATTCCTGGTGGAACAATTTGGGTTCTATACAAAATGATACTGTAATTTTGGTAAGTTTTTAGCATAATGGTGTGGTAACTATAAATTTCAATTGCATTGTTAGATTTTTACATTAAGTATCCCATTTACCTCATCAGCCCCATAATATACACATCTGTACCTGCGTAAGTCATTGTTCCACATTTTCTGTTGTTCCATTTAGATCCATGTTTCTGGGAATGTTTTTTTTTTTCCCTTTGGCTGTCTGTTATGGCTGTTTGGCTGTCTGTTATGTTATGTCAGACAAGTGTCTGAGTCTACACTATATGGACAACAGTACTGGGCCACACCTCATCGTTTAATTCAGGTGTTTCATTTAGTCCCATGCCACAGAATCAGAAGCTCAGTGAATTCAAGTGTGGCACTGCAGGGAAGTCACTGCTGCATCAGGTCAGTTCATTAAATGTCTTCCCTCCTAGATATTCCATTGTCAACTTTGAGTGCTATTATTACTAAGTGGAAATGTTTAGGAACCACATCAACTCAGCCATGAAGTGATAAAACACATAAAGTTACAGAGCAGGGTTGCCAAGTGCTGAGGTGCATGATGTATAAAAGCCACCAGTGCTTTTCTGACTCAATAACTGCAGAGTTCCAAACCTCCTCTGGCGTCAATATCAGTACAAAAACTGAGCTTCATGGCATGGGTTTCCATGGCTGAGCAGCTGCATGCAAGCCTTACATCAGGTAGGGTGGAGCAGTGAAAACATACTCTGTGGTGGAGTGACAAGTCACAGTTCTCTCTCTGGTAGTCTGATGGGCATGTCTAGGTTTAGCAAATGCCAGGAAAATATTATCTGCCTAACTGCATTGTGCCAACTATAAAGTTTGGTATAGGAGAAATAATGCTGTGGGGTTGTTTTTCTCAGGCTGACCTGGACCCCTTAGCTCCAGTGAAGGGAAGTCTGAATGCTTCAACTTACCAACACATTTTGGACAAGTCTACACTTCCAACTTTGAGGAAACAGTTTGGGGAAGCATGACTGTGCCCCAATCCACAAAGCAAAGTCCATAAAGGTATGTTTGGATGAGTTTGGTGTAGAAGAACTTGACTGACCTGCACAGAGCCCAGACCTCAACCTCACTGAACACATTTCAGATAAACTAGAACAGAGATTGCAAGCCAGGCCCTCTCATCCAACATCAGTGTCTGACCTCACAAAAACTCTTCTGTATAAATGCTCAAAAATTCCCACAGACACAAAAGAGTGGAAGCTGTTATTACTGTAAAGGGAGGAGCAACACCATTTAATTCTTTAGTATTTAGAATAGGGTGTCATAAAAGCTCCTATAGGTGTAATATGTAGGTGACCCAAAACTTTTGACCATATTGTGTATTTCCCCTATTGCTGTATTCAAAGAAAACTATCATGGGCAGTCCTTTAAAACATTCTAAATGCAGTCCAGGCTTGTTCATATTAATTTTGATGGTAGCAGATGCAAATATTAAAAGCATTTTATCCATAGAACCAATGCAACAGGAAGCAGGCAGAAACACATTTCAGAGACTGACAAAAACATGCAGGACAACAGCTTATTACATCAGAAGGAACTGTAAATCTGCAGCATGATGTGAGTTTGAGATTATTTTATTAAGTGATTCTAAAAGAGATACAAATAAAAATCTGAGTCAGTGCACTACTTGAATCTCTTTTAGAATCAGTGAAAAAAGAGGTTGTTTTTCAGACCTGTGCGTTTTTTATTCACATAAAATACATATACACCTATACTGCTGAATGTGATTAATATCAGAGCCTGTTTAACAATAAAGATGAATAACACACAAACTAATATGAAAAAAGGCAAAACAATTAACATCCTATCAAGGTAAAGAAAAATAAAATGACAGTTAATATATAAAAAGTTTTGGTCAAAACAACCAGAAAGTAACTTTTTTGAGAACACATTTGTTTCCCAGTGCTTTCAGCAACACAGCAGAGCCCCAAGGACTTTGTTTTAGCTTCCCCCAGCTCTTTTCTCTGTCATTTCGCCAGAGGTCGTTAGGCGGCCATCCAGATGGTGAATGAGACGAGGAGGACAAGTAAAAGTGTCAGTGGCGTCACGCAGCCTACATACAGCAGGGTGCACACTCCACACAATGCAGTCAAATAGGCGCTCAGTCTGCTGAACACAATCTTCCGTACTGTAGTGCAAAACTAGGGGGAAAACATTAAAGCATTAGGCCATGATGAATGGTAAAGAAGTGGAGGTCTGCTCTAAAATGAAAATCTTGATGATCACAATTTGGACAGGAATTAGCACTAGATGGAGCTACTCGCCTAATGAAAAAGTGGAATTCATTTTCACTCTAGCGGATAAAGCAAAACAAGATGCCCTCAAATGACTGCGTGTTAGAAAGTGGGAGCATTTAAGTACTGTGTGAAATAACATTATTGTCTTCACCTTTATAAGAGCATTATGTTTTCATCTGAGTGTTACAGCACTGTAAATAGTGCACATGCAATTTATCCTAAACCTGTGGCTTTTGCATTGAACTTTTCTCATAAAACAGTGTACAGGATGGAAAGATAAAAACACTCGTGAAGAATTAAAGATAACCTTTGAAAAAATGAGTCTAACTATGTGTGCATTAAATGAGGTTTTGGCTGTTTTCATTCTGAATGTGCAGACACTCCTTTCCGAGGCTCCAAATCTACAGTCCTGATTCTAGTCAAAAAGGCTTTTCAAAGTCCAAAGCTAATATTCTGTAGCAATCTGACTTCTTCAGATGTGATGTTTTCATAAAATCTTTCAACATGACAGTAGTTTTGGTGCAATATTTCCTCTTTCTGGAGCAAAGTATTAAAAGCATTGCATTTCTACAGCCAGTGTGGACAAAAGGATCAGTCGCAGTCAAGGTTATTATAGTTAACTCAAACGAAACTTAAAACTAAAACTACCTGAGAAAAATAATTTTAATTATTTGAAATAAAAATAAAAAACTAGACTTTGGGAAAAATTAAAATGAATTATAACTACATTGTGGGCTTAGAAAACTAACTAAAAATAAATTTAAAAATACACAGGAAATGTCCTTAGTTTTCATCTTTGTTATTTGAATTAAATTTCAGGTCAGACTGCCTGTCTGATGAGGCTTTGGTGCGTCTGTTTGAGACTAATGATGTCTAGATGATTGTCACTCATCTGCCTTCATGAAGTGTTGTGTTTGTATTGTAATTTCTGATCTAAACATCTTAAGTTTCCCCCTGACAAATACCATCCATATTATAGTAATTAAGAAAACTAACACTGAAACTAATAAAAACTAAACTAAAACTATACATTTTCAAACAATAAAAACTAAACTAAAACGGACAAACCCACTCTAGAAACTAACTGAAACTAAACTGAATTGAAAACAAAAACTGAAAATGAAATAAACATAAAAACTAGTTAGAAAATACAAAACTATAATAACTCTGGTCACAGTGACCAACAAACTACTTAGTCTTTTTTGAAGACAGACTTGTGAAAATGTGAACCTATCCTGTAGTCTTGCAGACAGAAGGCTTGTCACTCTACCTGGTATGTTTGGTAGCTGATGGACATTCCATATCTGCAGTACATAACGTAGTGTTCACAGTTGTACCACAGCAAGCTGTAGGTGACTGATCCCAGGAGTTTCTCAGCCCTTCGTGCCACCTCATCTCCATCCAGGGGAGGCTGATTGCACATTTTATCCATGTGGTTGATCAGAATCTCTGCACCATATGCAAAATCTTCCACAGAGTCTACTCTGACACTTGCCACTTTAGAGATAACCCCAAAAAGGAGGCGGTTATTTGTCACCATTGTGGCAATTGCAGATTTATTCTTGGTGATCACAGGGAGGATGTCCGGAATGAGATGAGCCACACGATTGTCTCCCAGGTAAATACCGAAATGTGTGAATAATGTCCTGGGTACCTCAAGCAAGTCACCACGTTTGTACAGAGAGAGATCATATTTAGACTTCTCTTCCTTTTTAGAAGCTACAAAGAAAAAGTTGAGTAACTGGTAGAGAAACATGATGGCAGCGTGCAGGATATGGTTTGACACTGCATCAACTTATTTATATGGAATGGAAATGGGAGGGCAAAGTCAGGATTAAATATTGGTCAATGTTTTTGTATGAATTTCACTGCAAAACAAAGGGGCTTTGTTTAATCACTTTGCTGTGTGGTTGGGTTTTGAAATTCAGGCCTCGTTTGTGGTGTATTAAGGTCAAGTGTCCACATTAAGAAGACTTGGCAGCAAGTTAAATCCCCATTTTAAAGGTCACAAATATTGAGCCATTGTACCCAAAAAAAGATCCCTTTATTGACACATGAGCCTAGCCTGCAAGTGTTCAAACTTGTGCCATTATTGTTCAGCATTTTCTTGAATATTAGAAGAAACATATACATATTAAACTATTAGAGAAATATGAATACATATTCATTTAAAATTCCCTTAATTCCAAGTGTAATCTTTTAAAGAAGTGAGTTTGATGATGCTTTCTTCATGTAGTTGTTTGAAATTTTAACATTATACAACTATTGCTTTGTACTGCAGATTTACTACTTACTACACTCTATATTCATATGCAACCTGTCTCACAAGTAAAACCAGATATCTGCCATTATTACTAATAATTCAGGGCTCTTCATCCAATGGTATTTATGTGGAGATGAATGGATAGTCAATCACAAAGGGCACACAAGTAAAAATAAATGGTTTATTAAAAAAAAATGTCATATTCAAATCTCTGAGAACTACTATAAAATAATCTTTATTTATATAAATCAACATACCGTTTTAGTCCTCTGCATACACACTTTTGTCTTAACTCACTGTACTCTTCTAATAAAGATTTCATGTACTTCTCCACATATTTATAAGATAATAAAAAACTAACAATGTCATAACAGCACAAAACATTCAACATGGCCTGCACAGTGTAATTTAAAAACTGCAGCAAAGCACAGGACAGGAAGAGTTCAGTGCTGTAAGGAGGTTTCCGGTTATTCTTTTCTGCCAAGTAAAAGTTCGTCTCAGCTTCATCACTGGCTTCTTTTGTTGCGCTCCTTTAACCAGCCATCCACAACGTGAAGGGAATAAGAACTGTGGGCAATGTAGTTGAAAGGGCCATACCAAAGCAGGCAACAGAGGTAATTCCAAGCAGCCCTGAAATGATGATGCTGCGCTGATCTCTGATGATTGATTTCAGGCACTCGCAGAACTACAGGGAAATGAGAAGAGATATTACATTTAAAGTTTCTGAGTGTTGTTTCAGGATACTTTAAACATGGTTAAACAATTAGCTGCTGCAGTAATATGTCTCATCACATCACTGTCATGGTGAAATGGTTTTAACACTGTGTCAGCCTTGGGTCAACCTGGCCAATCATCCAAAACAGGGCCACAAGAATCCTAGCAGTCTAAAAACTCAAGGTTGACTGCATCTTATTTAGTGTCAGTGATCAGATTTTTTTTCTTAATTACATTGTGAACCATTATAATTTTCTTTCCCTTTAAGACTAATAAATATAAGCTCAGAAATATAGCTTTCAAACAGCAGGTATACATTGATGAGCATGGCTGTTGTATTTCCAGTCATAAAAAGAAGGAAACAAAAAAAACCTGCTTATTACAGTACCTAAACTAATGACGTTGTCCAGTAAATGAGTGAAAATGGGTCAAAAATGGAAGCGTGCCATTTAATTGGGCCATGGTTTTAACTACCTATAAACACATGGATGTGGATTTTGAACAGAGCACGCATACAGAATATAACACACACTTTCCCCTGTAATGCAGCAGGTTAATTGTGCAGAAACATTTTGTAATAATGACATAAGAAGCTGGACATTCAGTTCTCCACTCATTAAAAGACATTTGTGGGGACAGTACCTTCTCTGTTTGCCGGCTGACCGCAGCTCCGTACCTGCAGTTTGTCACAAAGTGTTCGCAGTTGTTCCACAGCAGACTGTACGGAAAGGCTCCGATGAGTTTTTCCGCTCTTATGGCGACAGTTTCATTGGGAAGAGGTTGCATCTTCATCACCTTATCGGTACGGTTGACATGTACGTTGGAGCCGTACGCGAAATCCTCCAGCGTGTCTACGCGCACCGTGGCGCACTTCCACACGCAGCCGAGGATGAGCCTCTTGTTCGTGACGACAGAACTGACGAGCTTGTTGTCGTTTGTGAGCACGGGGAGGATGTCGGGGATCAGGTGAGCCACTTTATTGTCACCTAAATAGATGCCGAAGTGAGTGAAAAGGGTTCTGGGAACCTCCAGCAGGTCTCCCCTCCGGAGGGGCGGCGGCGGAGCGCGCTGAGCGGGGCGCTCCCGCTGCTCGCCGTCCCAAAAGCTGGATTCAAAGAGCGTGAGCTTGAAGAGAAGAGAGAACTTCTCCACCAGGAATGTCAGCAGCTGCAGCATCGTGAGAGTATCTCAGAAAACAGGACACTACCCTTTTTATTCCTACAGGCACAAGGAGGAGAATAGGCGCTGAGAAACTCCCAAGGACACGATTGGCCAGGAGGGACCTTGGGCATTCCCTTTGGTTCACCTCAGCAGCATCCTGCCTTTATTTACTGCATTTTTCTGTGGCGCACAGATGCGCATTTGTTCGCCACCAGAGCGATGCAAACGCGTGTGAAGTATTAATCCAAGAAGCAAGGCAGAGAGTGTTCAAGTTGCATCCAGAGATTTTTTACACTGTAGATCCCCTCACTTACCTCACTGAACTGATCTGTAAGCCATTTGTCACTACAGCCTATAAAA
>VUQH01051134.1:4087-15867 GCA_015106775.1 Etroplus canarensis | reverse complement strand
GAAATTTTAATCCTTCAGCTTACCAAGACATTTTGGACAATTTTATGCTTCCAACTTCGTGGGAACAGTTTGGGGAAGGCCCTTTTTCTATTCCAACATGACTGTTCATGAGTGCACAAAGCAAAGTACATAAAGTCATCATTGGATGAGTTTTATCCCCATCAAACACCTTAACCCAACTAGACTGGAGATTGCGAGCCAGGCCCACTCATCCAGCATCAGTGTCTGACCTCACAAATAGTGTAGCTTCATAGATACCGGGAATGCAGACAAACCCAAGATTTAATAGAACAAAACTTCAGCATTAAAATCTCTCTTCTTACCACAGCTTGTCATTTCATGCCAGTATACACCTGCATTGTCCTTGCACGCTTATGTTCCTATTTGTGTATCTGCAAAAACATCTTTTACATCAACTTTAATATCTGTATTAAGCTCTATATGTTATTAAATAATGGATATGGCTTCTGGTTGAATATTTAAAATAGTTTTCAGTACATGTGGTTAATAATAACTACCTGTTTTGGGGTTGGGCTTTACAAGAGAGCTGTCCTAAGTATATGCATGTTTGTTATTGGCATTTAACTTCAAAGAGGCTAAAATCATAAACCAATTAGTACTTTACAACTTTTACAATGTTAACCTTAAAAAGCCTTCAGTTGATCCAAAATACTGCTGTGAGAGTACTGACAGGGACTAGAAAGAGAGATCATATTTCCCCTATATTGGCTTCTGTTCTTTGGCTCCCTGTTAAATCCAGAATTGAATTTAAAATCCTTCTACTCACTTACAAAGTCTTGAACAGTCAGGCCCCATCCTATCTTAAAGACCTCATTATACCATATTTTCCCATTAGAGCACTTTGCTCTCAGAGTGCAGACCTACTTGTGGTTCCTAAAGTTTTTAAAAGTAGAATGGGAGGCAGAGCCTTCAGCTTTCAGGCCCCTCTCCTGTGGAACCAGCTCCCAGTTTGTATTCGGAAAGCAGACACCCTCTCTACATTAAGATTAGACTTAAAATGTTCCTTTTTGATGAAGCTTATAGTTAGGGCTTAGTTATGCTGCAATAGGTTTAGACTGCTGGGGGGCTTCTTATGATGTGCTTGGTATTTTATTTCCACCTACTTCTGTTCACTCCCCATGCATTTATTTGTTACTGCTGCATGTCAATGAATGTTGTCTTCTGTCTCCCATAGTCTGTGTCTCCCTTTGCTCTCCTTTCTCTCTTCTCTATCCCCTCACCCCCAACCGGTCGAGGCAGATGGCTGCACCTCCCTGAGCCTGGTTCTGCCGGAGGTTTCTTCCTGTTAAAAGGGAGTTTTTCCTTCCCACGGTCGTCGTCTGATTGTTGGGGTTTTGTCTTTAACACTGTAGTATCTTTGCCTTACAGTGTGAAGTGCCTTGAGGTGACTTTTGTTGGTGAATTGAAATTGAATTAACGTAATTCAGTAAGTGAAAGAATCAGTTGCGTCTTAAAAGGTCCTGGGGGAACGCTATATCATTTCACTGTGTATTTATATGTAGTTGAAATGACAATAAAGTAATCTAATCTAATCTAATCTAATCTAAAAATGTCAACCAATCGCAGTAATACTACTCGAACTACTCATGGACACTAAAAAGCAGCAACAAAGAAAATATTTGGCTTTCCATCTGTTTCAGACAAAACGTCAACTTACAGTAGTATCTTTCCAAAACCACATTGGTTATGTCGAGAAAAGTCTGCCAGTGCTTAAACTAGAGAAAACCAGAATTCAGTATGCTTCTTCATTTTCTTACATGCTGAGGAGACACCACAGGCTTTTGGGGTTGAAAAGCTATTCTTCCCTGTTGAGGCCAGCTGAGACCTAAAGTTTACTTAGTCCTAAAACAGAGTTAAAGAAAACATGGATACAATTTGATAAGAACATTTCTTAACTCTGTGTGACATACTGCATATCACCAAGCATTAACAGAGCCTACAATTACTGAGAGCATCATCTGTGACATGTAGAGTGTTTTCTGAGTAATTTTTTAGATCCACGTTTCAGCAGTTTTACTAAATAGCTGCATGTGATACTTTTTTTGCATTACTTTTCAATAATGATTGGCCAACAGTTTGTAACTAGTGATTAAAACATTCTTTGAGTTGCCAACCCGACATTCTTGTGGCAATAAGATAAAAAATGAGAAGGCAAATTGCAATTTTAAAGAACGTTATTCAGTTTCACACCAAATTTTAAGAGGGTCTTTGGCTTTGTAGTTTTTGCATGTTATTTCTAAATGTTAGACATACCTCCTCCTTTGCCATAGTACAGAAATATAATTTTTCCCTGTAGGGATGTGATTATAATGAGTTTCGTCCTGCGATGAAAACCAGACTAATGAGTGAGGTCTGTCGTAGCCCTTTAAGGTTCACTCATATAGCCAGCTTTCCACAAACTCTTTTACAATATAATTGTATGCTGGCTTGCTTCAAAAATTGCCTTTGGATCTATATGAAACTGAAAATGTATACTGCAATCTGGACTTTACAGTTCAGCTTTTACAATTAGTATGTCTCTTAGCTGCCGTAAAAGCACACATAGCTCAGATTCCAGTGTTAAACTTACTTTACTAAACTTGCTAAATAGATTCCCTGCATAAGGAAACTTATTTTGTAAACAGTAATTACGGACTCATATTGCACCCTTATATTTAAATTTATATTGTTTGTGTGCTGGTATTGTGTACTGCAAGTCATTGTTAACTGTAAAAACTTAGGTTTCTATTTGCCATATCTTAATAAAAATGCATTAGCTGCACTGGCATACTCACAAGGAAAAAGCTGGTTTGTCCACTGGATAAGCTGCACATCCTTACAGTGTTTTACATTTGAAATGAGGATGATTTACCTGTGTAATTCCTTTTGGGTTTCTCTGGTACTTATTTGCATGATAATGGGCCTCACATCAAATGTCAACGCAAGACGCCACTTTATTATCGTTGCCCAGACACAAGATTAGACAAAGAGATTACAGAGTTGTTCACTGCGGGCGGGCTTAACCTTGATTATCAAAGTTAAAACTCTTGAGTGTGTGTGTAAGTGTGCTTTAAGTGGCAGATGATGCCTTTGAGACACACTGTGTGTCATGTTGGGTAGTCGTCAGCCTCAGAGAATATGAGGACTTGATTAGACTCCAGAATGTCCTCCCTTGAAATCCAACATAGATACATACAGACACCGCATAAAGACATGAAGTGCTAAATAACAGAATAACCTTGGGATTGTAAATGTCCTCAGACATTCTTGGATTTACATATGCAAATTAAAACACAGCACAAGGACCAGATGGTTCTGTAGATAACCTGCACTCTTGTCATTATAGAAGAGACACACACTGAGTCCCTCTTAACCCTTTCCAGAAATTCACGGGAATTAAATGTTTGACAAAGGGTAGTCAAAAGATAGTCAAAAAGGTTCTTGTTTTTGACTATCATATCATATCAGACTGGAAGTTTTCCAAGACACACAAAAGATTAGCTTTGAATTAGTTAACTCGTTTTACCACCTCTGAAAGAGAGACGGGGCACACTTCAATAACAAGTGTGACCTTTTACACTGAGGCGATATCCAAAAAGTAATAGAGAGAAACTTAAATGGTAGCTTTTACAACAGCAATCTCCGCAGTGAAAAGATAACATGTAGAGCAGTAGTAGTAGACACTCCAAGCAAACACAAAATGCCAAAAACTACTGAATCTTCATTCACTGCTATATGTTCATAGTGTGTGTGATTATTCATGCATGTTACAGTAGAGTAACTTTTCCTTTTTAGTATCTGTGTTGTAAAAAAAGAAAACCATAAAATTTTGTTTTGGTTTAGTGTTCAATTTTGATCCATCTGTCATTTTTGTATTCCTCTATTTTTTTATTTATTTATTTATATATATATATATATATATATATATATATATATATATATATATATATATAAATAATTTTATTTTATTTATTTATTTATTTATTTTTAAATGTGTTTGTGTCCCATTGTTTTTTCCAAGGTCGTGGTGATATCCAACCCCAGCTGGACAGCGCCATGCAAGATGTCAGTGATAAATACATTCTGCTGGAAGAGACTGAGAAACAGGCCCTGAGGAAGGCTCTCATAGAGGAGAGACAGAGATTTTGCTGGTTTGTTGCCATGCTGCGGCCTATAGTGGTGAGTATAGCAGGGGAGAGGAAAGAGAAATGGGCCTTGGGTAACCACTCACAGAGCGCAACAGAAAAATATAATCACTCCACAGTCTCTGTGTTTGTCTGGATAGAAAAAATTTAATGCTTTAAACTGCTGTTACATATATTTTCATTTTTCTTTAAGACACTCACATTCAAGCTTTTTTTTATGCTGCAGATTGATATATTATGACTGTTTTCAATTATTGAATTGAAAACATTAAGTAATTATTTTATAATATTTGTAAATATCCTTTCTCTATGCCCTACTCTTATAGGATGAGGAGATTTCTATGTTGGGAGAGGTTACCCATCTCCAGACCATCTCTGATGACCTCAAGGCCCTGACATCTGACCCACACAAACTTCCCCCTGCTAGTGAACAAGTGAGGGAAATAAAGCATAAAAGATAAATCCAATAACAATTAACCTACCCACAAAGACGTGTTCATTTTATATGCCATGTTTGGTGCTTTTTAACACTAAAAAGTGTGGCTAATAATTTCTCCCTTTCAGGTGATCTTGGACTTGAAGGGTTCAGACTATGGTTGGTCATATCAAACTCCGCCCTCATCCCCCAGCACCACCATGTCCAGGAAGTCTAGCATGTGCAGGTAGGCTCATACAGCCAATCACAAGCCTTGTGGCCTCAAATAAGTGAATGAGAGGCATTGTCTTTAAAGTACATATTTAACTACAGCACCTATAAAACCTTTTACAATCAATTTTTCTTCAAAATGGCTTCAAATTTGTGAAATTAGTTGCTCTGCTTATATTTGTGACCAGTTTCCATAAACTGAGGAAATGTGCATATAGTGTCTGCTCAAGTTAGACATTGTACAGTTTTATAACAGCAAGCCACATACACATGCAGGATCCACAAACATGTGCAACCCTATTAACGCTTATGAATCTACTTAAGAGGCAACTAATATCAATTTAAAGGGATGTTAAGCAAGGAGTCAGTGATTTATTTGCGTTGCTTAAACTATGTCTGCCACCTAGTGGTCAACATGATCCAGAATACTTTAGATATGTTTGTATTGTCACGTTTGATGAAAATTTAACATTGAGATAAACATAAGAGATAAACTTTGGGCAACATGTGAAGTACTGATTAAAAAAGCACCTACTGATTTTAAGCTGTTCAGATATCATCTTCTTCACTCTGTCTTCACTCCACTTTTTCTGACTTCCAATGATTTGTTTTCCAGACCTGTTCTGGTTTAAAGAAAGAAATCTAATGCCTTTGTTGTGTATTCCTTTGCGTCTGTTCTGTTAAAATGTGTTTAAATCTTTTTTGGGGTTGTGGGTGTGATAGTGGGATCAAAACTTTAAATTACATGTTAAGCCATGATTGCCTGCTATATGGTAACAGAGCAAAAATTTTCGGGCCAAAAAACCCCCAGCTTTTTCTCCTGATTCTTGCTGCTTTTGTGGATACAGCATTGTAAAGCTTGAGCTTCTATAATTTTGATGCTTTGCAATTATAATTTATACAGATTTTGGGATTTGGTTAATGCATACACGCTTTATGTGTTGGTGCATGATAGTATAGATTTAACTTGTTTGTATGTGTTTTATAATTAAGTTTAAACATAATTTGGTTCACATAGCATTTTTTCTTACATTAAATCTTGCAATATGCAAGTCATCCAGCAATTAAACCCTGTGTTTATGCTGTTTTTGCTTTTGATGTGTGTTTTGTGTGAATATTTTACAAAAGCTGACTCAATGGCATGAAATCCTACCAGTAATTATTATCATTATGAATTCACTCATCTTAAGTTGGTTTGTGTTGTTGATATGATGGGATTAGCTTCAGTCACTGCCTGCTGCATCTTGGTGTGATGTGTTAATTGTTTCCCACCATGTCTCTTCCACATTCCCCCAATCCTTTACCTTCATGTCTTCCCTATATTCCTTTTTATTTCTTTCCTACCCAATCATCTTCCCCCTTCAATCCAATCTGTCTGTGGATGCACTTGATTCTCTTTACCCTCATCCTTTACGCCTTCCCCTTTCACAGTAGTCTGAACAGCGTTAACAGTAGTGACTCCAGGGGATCCAGTGGCTCTCACTCTCATTCTCCTTCCTCCTCTTCTTCCTCCTCATCCTCACATCACCTCTTCCACCACCATCACCCTCGCCATCGATACCACAGCTCCACGCTACCCCAGCAGGCCCCAGCTCGGCTTCCTAGCATCTCCTCCCATGACTCGGGCTTCATTTCTTCATCACAAGACCAATACACATCATCCAAGTCATCCTCGCCACTACCAGCTGAAAAAAAGGTAAGAAAAACCCCTCAGATACCCACACTTAACCATAATTTTGGATCTAACTCCCTGCCGACTATGAGAGACAGTTAGCTGGCAGCAGTAAGTGTGTGTGATCATGGTGAAGTCATTTCACTACTATTATTATAGCATGAATGTGAAGGAAATTAGTCTGCCTCCATTCTAGCCAAGGGCAAAACAGGTCAGGCCCATCCTGCTATTTAAAAGTCCACCACTGTGACAGACTGTGGTTTTTATTGTATTTTCATTAAACAAATTACTGTAAAATTACATGTTACAGCATCAATAGGATGTTTTACAGTCACTCAGAGCATGTCTCTATCAGCAGGTCTCACTCTGTCAGTTTTATCTAACCATCTGACACAGGCTTTCAGATAATTGTCAGGGAGATAGTCCAGGGGATTGTCTGTGTGGGTGCTGTGGTTTGAGATCAACCATGAGAGCAGCTGTACTAGTTGATGTTGTCTCGGTATGCGAGTTCCTCTGTCCAGAACACATTGGTATAGTTAGGCTCCAAGTTTTTATGATGCACTGAATGTGGTTTGGCAAGTTGAGCCCTGACCCATTTCCAGTACAGTCCTGGGCATCAGCTCTCTCAATACCTCATTCTTGGTGTAGTTACAGTAGCTGAGTTTGAAAGAGAACAACTTCATGGCTCACACTTCACAGATCTCTTTCATTTCCATCTATTTTCAATTACTACTTTTTTACAGAAGAATATTCTGCAGCTGCCAGAAAATATAAAGATAATTTGCGTATTGGGATAAATAAACTAACACCATATCATTGATATTAATAAAATAATCAAGGCATCAGCTACTTTAAATATCATGCAACACACAAGTTGCGTTTGTGAGGACACTTTCTAAATTCACTAGGAATTTTGTGCTTCTAGCCTCCAGCACCTAACATCATACTGCTGATGTCTGTGCAGTTAATGCTGGTTTGACTCCCAGTGCACCTTCTCTACAGTCATTTGGCTGTGCACTTCACTAACTGCTGTGACCAGTGGAAAAGTTGCCTCTGCTGTCTTAACAAACTGCTTCTCTCTGCTTTTTTCTCTCTACCTACTGACATGTCTCAATCTCTCCCTCCTCTTACTACTTCTCGCTCCTTCTGGTCCTGTCTCACTGCCTGCTTGCTGCTGCTCTTGCTGTCCCAGGCTTGTCCCAGTTCCAGCTCCTCTGAGATGTCAGAGACTGGGCTGCTTCACAGTGACTGCAGCTCCCCTTCTTCACTAGCTGCTACTGCACTTCAGCACACTACTGACAAGGTGAAAAACACTCATCTAACAAACTCTTACCCTGGGTATATATGGCATCAACTTCATGTTGATCATGTGTGTCTCCAGTTTTCATTCATTTCAGCGTTGGTGAGCAGTTTATTTCTTTTGTGTTGAGGTTATCAATTTTTTTACTTTTTTTTTTGGTGGGGGTGGTTTCCTCTACACAATTTATATTCAGTCATGCGTTCCATTTTGTTTTTATTTTCCACTGTTTATCATTTATCATTTTATTTATAATTTCAGTAATTTATCCCATTGCACGTTTGTTTGTCTTTTTTTCTGTTATCATCCCTCCTCCCACCGACATCAACACAACCAGTTGTCCAATGGTTTCGACCACTACAGCCCAGCCAGTTCCCCCTACCTGCATAGCAACGGGGGAAGTTTGGGCTCAGGGTCAAGCACTGCCTTCCCCTTCTTCCCTACTTCCTCCTCAACCTCCACCTCCTGCCCTACTCGTTCATGGTCACGTCCTGCATCAGCCTTGCTTCCAGACTACCCTCCCTACTGTACATTGGGTTCCCCCATGATGCCTTCATCACGAGTCCCCAGCTGGAAGGTTTGTTCATCTCCTCTGACTTGATGGTTGACGTATTTCCATGCTCCCTGTCCACAGTTTATTCATACATGCAGTGCACATTTTTAGTTCAGATTTCTTTTCCACCTTGGTTTATTCTACAAAGTTAAAAAATGAGAACTCAAGTATAAAGGGACAAAGATGTATATTTCTTAAAAGCACATCAAAAAAACATTTAGCACAACATCGAACACTGACGTATGTATGTAATTCATTACAGGACTGGGCGAAGCCAGGGCCTTATGACCAGCCTATGGTCAACACACTACGGAGGAAGAAAGACAAGGAGACTCCAGCTGTGGTGGACAGTAATGGAATTATGAATAATGACAGCAGCCCTCTCTCAGCCCAGACTTCAACACCAGCTCCAGCACCACTACAAATGCCAAGCCCATCAGCATTATTGGATGAGAAGAATAGAAATACACCTGCAGCTCTTGGGGTCAGTTTCGGTCTACATCTAACCACAAGCTCTCACAATAGGTAGATTTATTTTAAATTGGCTGCTGCCTTGTATTTTCACCAGAGCGGATTAAACTGGATCAGTAATTTAGCAAACTTTTTACGCCAGATGCCCTTCCTGACACAACCCTGCATGGTGGGAGGGGCTTGTGTCACCCCACTGAATGATCTGCATAATAACCTTTTTTGGTAAACTAATTAACTGAGCATTTCACTGTTTAGCCAGTCAGGCTTTTAGCCAAATATTCATTCACTATTTGGTTGTTTAGACACTGAGTATCATGTTTTTGTAAGTAAGAACTCATATTCACACTTGCATGTTTACGTTTTCATTTTCTCTGGTTTTTTATCTCTTCTTTATTTAGACAGATACACACTAGTCCTGTAATAATAGCAACTTGTGAGAATTTTGCTGTTAGGCTAAGCGCTACTGTGTAATCTCCATAAACTCTTGATTCAACCGCGATTCACTTGTTCAAATTTTTATGCCCCCACCACTGAGGCATTACAGGTATGTTTTCTGGTTGTGTGTCCCTTCGTCGTCCCTTACAAATATTGTCACTGCTACAAGAGCTGACTTGTTTGCTAAATCTTTACCAAACTTTGTGTGGTTAATGCTACGATGGGTAGGAGATCTGATAGCATTTATGACATTGTGGGGTCAAAGGTCAAGGCCACACAGGGTCACATTTAAGGCAGAAGATTACTGGGTGAGTTCTAAGCATAATTTTTTTAACTGTATTGTGGCTTTAAATGACTATAACCACCATGAAGCACCATGTGAGTTCTACTTACATGTTTATCTGAGTGACTCCCTATAGTAATTTTCACAAACAAAACATGTTCTGTAATTCAGCTGTATCATTGCTAGTAAATTCAGTTACTGCTAGTAGTTGAAGTGTATGTGCTTTCTGTGATACTTGACTTTCAGTTGAACCCACATTCAACTACTTGCAGGTCAATGTTTTTGCAGTCCTAGTGTTTAGATGATATGAATAGCCTCCCACCACTAATGTCTGCATTTAATGACTTTAATGGGTTGTATCTAATGACTTTAATGACTTTAATGAATTGTACCTGGCTGGTTCCAGACAAACTTTGAGATTGTTACTAAATTTTTTTTTTTCCCTTTCTCTTGGTTGATTGCATCTGTTTTTTCCTCCAGGCTGGGGATATTGAGGCCCATGATGAACTGGCTCTGGCCTTATCCAGAGGTCTGGATTTGGACACCCAGAGGTCTAGTAGAGACTCTATCCAGTGCTCCAGTGGCTACAGCACACAGACCAACACTCCCTGCTGCTCTGAAGATACTATACCTTCACAAGGTATTACACTCACTAATTTTAAAGTTATCTGTTCATTCTTTTTTAGTATCATAATTTACAATATGTGGTTGGGTGAGTACACTGGGTATGATTTTTTTTGTTTCATTCCAGTATCAGACTATGACTATTTCTCAATGGCTGGAGACCCAGAGTCAGAGCAGCAGCAGTCTGACTTTGATAAATCCTCCACCATCCCAAGAAACAGTGATTACAGTCAGTCCTACAGGCGAATATTCCAAGCCAAAAGGCCAGCCTCCACAGCCGGGCTGCCCAGCAGCCAGGCTCCTTATCCTGGACCGGGGGTCTACCACACGGGCCCCTCCACACCAATCCACACAGGAGCTTATCCATCTACTCCTTCTCCACACTATCCCCCTACTCCTACAGGTACTTGTTTATGTACACTTAATCTTGTATGGTCATAACATATCAAGAACATCAAGACTGTTTTACCTGTCTCTTTTTGTTATTTATTATCTTGTTAATCTTGTCAGTGAATAATAATAACTTCAGTATGATTTACAGAACATGTCATACCTACTAGTTAATGGCTAAAATGATCATTTGTCTCATATCTGTACAGGGTCATATTCAAGTCAGGGAGTTTATTCTGGAACCAGCTCTGATAATGCTTCTCTTCCCTATTCTACAGGCCATGGACCAGTTATTGTCACCCCTGGAGTTGCCACAATCCGCCGCACCCCTTCTTCAAAACCTTCTGCCCGTCGTTCAGGCTCTGTTACAGGTACAGGCCCCATTCCTATTCGCACTCCTGTTGTCCCAGTAAAGATCCCCACGGTGCCCACTACGTCAGGAGCAGTTAATGGGAGCAGGAGTGCAGAGGAGATGGCAGGCAGAGAAGAATCCCCCAATTCTCCAACATTTGGAGGAGGAGAGGATGCTGGTACATTGCCAATGACATCCTGGAGCGGTCAGGCTACAACCAACCCTCCCAGTGTCCCCAACCATCTGAGCCAGCAGCACCTTCAGAATGAGATCAGACAGGAGGGAGAAGGGGACGAGCCAGGAGAACAAGGAGAAGGAAACATGCTGGTGGCCATCCGCAAAGGGGTCAAACTCAAGAGAACCCTCACCAATGATCGCTCTGCACCACGCATCGCATAATTAAGCAGAGGCCACAGAAAACATGTGACCTTATTGCATTTGTAAAATAGGTCAAAAGCTTTAGAAAAAAATGTTGCTGATTAGAAGTGCAATGTATAAAATTAAAAGGCTTCTTATGCCAGTATGAGAAATCAGTTGTACCTGTCAGAATCTCCTACTAGAGATGCCATTTACAATCACTCAAAAAAGACAATATACATTGTCTTATTGGGCTTATGATGCCTCAGAAATTATATAAAACCAGGTTAACTGGTTTAGACTTAAAGTGGATCATAGGCCCAGTGGTGGTAATCCTTGTATAAGCTACAAATCCAGGCCAACAGATGTGTAACAACAGTGTAAATCATAGAATGGTTTGTTAATAAGTAGCACCACATTCATCACTCATTGCTTGAAGAGGAAAGTAAATTTCACATATCCACACACACGCACACACAGTTTTCTCCCTGACTGGGCTGGACAATGACAATGCATACAGCTCCTCTCAGTGGGAAAAAAATAAAAACACTGTAT
>VUQH01051133.1:0-19741 GCA_015106775.1 Etroplus canarensis | reverse complement strand
TCTGTATAGTAAATTTTTAATTTTTTAATTAATATTTAAGTTTCTGTGACTTGTAGAACCCCGCAATAAGATTTCCAATGTGCCTGGACTATATGTTTAAGCACAAATGGCAAATAAAGCCTCTATTCTATTCTATTCTATTCTATTCTATTCTATTCTAAAATACTAAAATATGGCTTGTTTGGAAGGGTTGCCAAGACAAAAGCCTATTCTCTCTAAAAAGAACGTGGCAGCATGGCCTAGGCTTTCAAGTTGCATCTGAACAAACCACAAGACTTCTGGAACAATTCCTTTGGACAGATGAGACCAAAGTGGAGATGTTTGGCCATAATGCACTAACTACTAAATCCAGTGTATCAGCACAAACACCGCATACCAGCTGTCAAGCACAGAGGTGGAGGGGTGATGATATGGGCTTGTTTTGCAGCCACAGGACCATGAACTTCTCTTTATACCAAAGTACTCTAGAGTCAGATGTGAGGCCATCTGTCCAACAGCTAAAGCTTGGCCGAAATTGGGTCATGCAGTAGGGCAATGATCCCAAACAGAGTAGCAAATCAAGGTGAAAAGAAACAAGGTGTTGCAATGGCCCAGTCGCAGTCCAGACCTCAAAGTGATTAAAATGCTGTGGTGGGACCTTAAGCAAGCTGTGCATAAACAACTACCCGAAAACCTAAATAAACTTAATAAATGTTGCAAAGAAGAGGTTTTTTTCACAACTGTAAAACCAAATTTTCCAAAAGATCATGCATGTGGAAGGAGTTTCATTTACAGGAAATAAAACACTTCACGTCAGCATCAGCCGCTCCTTTCCTTCCAGAGCTCAGGCAAATAATTAAGGTGACCATCTGCAGCACACACCCCCTCCAGGTCATGACCTGCTGACTTAGAGGGGCCTGCTAGTGGAGACGTGGCTACCAGGTGGAGGTGGGAGGTCACTATGGACAGCCTGCCCCCTGCCCCGACATTTCTGCTACCATCTGCCAGCACCTCCCCCCACCCCCCTGGCGTGACAGGCCAGACTAGCCAAGCATCAGCCATAGGAGGGAGGCGGAAGGAGATTAGGCTCATCCTGTCATTCAAGCAGTGGAAATAGCAAAGTGCAAAACAGGAATAAGGTTAATGGGACGCTGACTGTAAACAGGAAGTATCAGCAGATGAGGCCATGAATTATTGTGTGGTTGGGAATATAAAGCTGTTGTCTAATATCTGTGTTAGAGGAAGTGTTTGTAGCATTCTTCCTCATGTTCAGAATCAGTCACATTATATTTAAATTCATGCTCAGTAAACCCATCACACATAAAGATAGACTAATCCAAATATAATGACAATAGTTATCATAGTTCAGTGCATCATGAGAGCAGATCTGCCCTGTTAACCTGGAGCAGATGGACAGGAACCTGTGAGCTGCAGCTGCCTGACCCTCCTCTTTCAGTTCTTAATTGTAAGTGCTGGGGAGCAGCTCGCAGTGCTAATTGAGCTCCTTGGGGAAATTATTAGTGTGAATTGAAGGGGTGGTGCTAAACTCCTAATTGTAGCTGTTCAGTGTTTTTCCTCTGGAGGGTTCAAGAAGGTAGCCTGAGGTCCTAATCCTAGCTCTCTCTGCTCCACTAGCCCCTCCTGTCAGCCTGCCATGAGGCAAAGACACACTGATCTACTCATCAAAGAACAAAATCAGTACCCACGAGGGCACTTACCAGGAAGTCCTCCTCACAGTACACTTTTCCATTGACGTTGTAGAATGCTTTCCCTCGCAGCCTCCTCCCTGCAAAGAAAGATGACATATTAAATCTACATATTTAAGTTTTCAAGAAAAAACATGCAAAGTGGCAGATTCACTATATGGTAATAAATATGTGGATGCCCTTTTCTTTGTTATTTTGGGTCGAGGAATCATAAGGCACTAACAGTTACAACATTAAAAATGCTGACAGGCTAAGTGAATAACATCAATCATCTCCTTGCAATGCAATGTTCTGCTGGGAACCCTCAGGCGCTCACACTCATATGGATGCTATTTTGATGTGTAACAACAAACAAAACCAGTAGTTCCCAAATGGTGTGCAGAGGGATTTTGTGACAACCATAAATTATTACTGCAATATATAACTGGCATAAATAAACAACAAAAACAACTAAACAAAAACAAAAAAATCAAGTTAAAGGGATCCACAGTATGTAAGCCCAGTTGTTAGATATCAGTAATTATGAAAGCCTGACATTGCAAAGGCCCTCACTGATCTACTTAAAGAAAAGGGAACTATCATTGCAAAAGCTAACTGTCTTTTGAGTTCAGCTGGACCGGGGATATCAGCACCCCCTATTGTGTCATCTGGTGGTGACGGTTGGCTAATAACCTGCTGCCAAAAACTTTAACACTTTTAAACTAAATATTCAATCTGAGAGAAACTTAGCCTACTTTGAAAGTAATCTACTGTAGATCAGTACCACAGGCAAAGAAGCGGATTGCTGGACTTCAAGAAAGCATCTAAGGCAGTGGAGACAAGGTATGTGTTCATGGAGTGGCAACACTCTTGCATAACAACCTGTAGCTCTTACAACAGGTCTAGGTCTCACAAGTTAAACAAAAAGAAGAACTGATGATATTTCCAATGACATAAATGCCATTTTCCCAAAGACAGGTGTGGCTTGAAATTGCATTTGATGTAACTTTGGCACAAGAAATTTGAAAACCACTGACCCACCAATGCTTACCAAAGACAGTCCTCAAAGCTAGCAGGTTACCTCGACAGGATAAGTACACTACCACACATCACAAAATCCACTCAGGAATGGCTGGGGGAACAGGAAACAAGAAAGATCCAAAAGGACTGAACTCCCCTCCACGTTTCCAATCCAATTGAGGGTCCATGGGATGCTCAAATAAACCCAATCAACTTAGGCTCCACCCTGCAACTAACAGGACCCAACAGCTCTGCTACCAACATCCGAGGACAAATGCAAAGGTCCTGAATTCTTGCCTTAAGCTGTCGAGAGGTATAAGGGGGATGCCCACAATATCAAGCAGTAGTTTTAATGTTGTGACTGGTTAGTGTAAGTGCTTGCAACTTTGTGGCAATAGTTTCCACTTTGTTTGCAAACTGACCTTTAGGTCATAAGTTGACGTTCTTTTTTAGTAACTTTATATTGAACAAAAAAGCAGCACAAAATGTTGCCATGAGGTTAGTAAAAACAACAGAAGAGAGAAAACAGAGAGAAGCCTACAGGGGAAGCCACTGGGACTGACCAGGTAACCAGTTAGCAGTCAACTTGCCTGCTAACACCCTAAATACCAAGTAGTCCAGCTTTTAACATTCACAAACTTTTCACAGAGACTTGTTTGCTTGCTGTTCCAGTTTCTGGTGCAACCAGAATTTATAGTACTCTTGTAGCGTAGTGGGGGAAAAAAAATGCCAAAATTTTCTGGAAACTATCCTAGAAAACCGGAGAGGATTCTAACAGTAGAAAGGTGCACTCAGCCAGTTTTACACATTTTAAAAGCTGCTAACTGAAAAAGAATAAATGTTTTGTACTTGTTGATTTTTAGACATCTTTCCAAACTGGATTTGAGTTTGAATGACAGGGGTATTTACCAGGAAGAGATCAGTCAAGCAGAATCTTGATATCAGGTTGCATTATGGAAACTGCAGAATTTCTGGATGTTGACCAATACTTGGGTCAGCCTTTTTTGACCGTTCCCTTTCCTTTGACTTCTTCAATTTCATGCATTCGGAAGTCTCTAAATTTTCCACTTCAAATTCAATTTTTGTGCCATATGATGGTTGTGTTTTAAAATAATTGCAATGCTCACGTCATAGCTATGTGCTACCTAATAAAGCCAGAGTTCATTGAGCTTCAAAGAAAAGATCTGACTCCGATACATACATAAATACCATACACACATACCCATAAACATGACCAACATGTCAAATAGTAAGGTCAGTATGCACAAGTAATCCCAAGCCAAAAGCACAAATGCTCAGGCTTCAGACTGTGCTAAACCAGGCACTTTCAGAGTTTCTGACAGTTTTTTCTTGGTTCTGCATGATGCCAGTTTGAGGGGATATCTCTAATATCTCATCTGAGGAACACACCTCTTGTGAGGAGGAGCTAAAAGAGCTTGTTTCAGAAAAAAGATTAACTTAGGTTCTGCACCCAGACCCAGTATAACAAAAATAAGTATTATTTTGAACGGTGACTCATGCAAAGCTACTTTAGCAGAGGCCAATAATAAAAAATATAGAGCTGAAAATGAGCACAATAGGTCCCCTTTAAATGAATTATGATATTACTTCCTCCTAAAAAGGGCACTGCAACTGTTGTTTGGATGATTATCTCAGACACAGCACACCAAATAACACATTTCTATTAACTCTGACACATGGAAACACATCTTACTGTATCCTTTTCTTTTATCTTCCTAAAACCACAGCACACACATAGTGTGGAGCAGATGGCTCACTGAAAGCAGGCAACTTTCTGCCTTCATTTAATTACTTCAACCATTGGTCCCAAAAAGAATCCATTCACAACCCATGCACAATCAATACAGCAGGCTGCTTTCCAAACCTCCCCCAAAAATCTCTCTTTTTCCCTTCTCTGCCATTGTGCACTCCTCACAGACAGACAAACAATAGCAGACTGGAGGGAAGATGTCCCATATTCTGACACATGTAAAAACAATAAGCACATTAAATGATAATGCAGCTTTAAAAGATCGCCTCATTACTCGAGACTGTTTCTGTGATAACATATAATTTAAAAAGTTGCAGGCCTGCAACACATAAATATGCCCACACGGCAGAGAGGCCAGGTTCAGCACACTGAGCTTCTAGCACAAAGTGTGAAGACTGAATTCCTCTGGGTTAGCCTTCATTCATCAGAATCCAAGTTTGAATCCAATCTGAAAAGGAAATTCTGCTGCGAGCTGGCTTCTACAGCCCCCTGCCATGCATCTCACACTGCTCGCCCATTCAAATTCATTTAACAGCAGCGGTGTCTCTGTGGCAGCGCAATGACTTCACCCGAGCCTGGCAGACGAAACCCATGGATCTCATAAATCTGCAGGATTAGTCAGATTTAATTGTCGTCCTGAGCCACCATTGATTTTACGGGTGTCCCAGCATGAAAAAGATGCTCCCCCTTCCCTCTCTTTTTAACACTGAAATTTATGCAATCACTATATGTCAAACACACACACACACACACACACACACACACACACACACTGTCACAACGCTGGGAGATGGCAATACATTAACATCCACATAAATGGCTGAGCAGCAGAGGAATGTTGTCCACACAATAGGTGAGACTTTTAAGACTTTGAGACCGAGGAGCAATTAGCATTTTGGTAGTGAGGACCAAAGAGAAAAGGAGGACTGACGAAGAACTCTTCAAAACCGAGACTTTGAAGGGGCTAAACTGGCAAGAACAGTGAGATTATATTGAACAGTGCAGCAGCAGGGGCTGCGAGGTGTTGCTGTGTGCTGGTCTGTGGCCTCTGCTCTGGAGTTTGGGGTCTGGAAGGTGAATACAAAGGCCCCAGTGCTGATGACTGTGTGGAGCGCTGCTAGGGGAGCAGGCCGACTGAGCAAACGGGGACATTCTTTCTGCCTGAGGTCACTAGCTGGTCTCATTCAGCTCCCCCCCAACACCTCTCCAGCACCCGCACTCTGCCTACTTCCATCACCGAGAAAAGTGGGGGTAGAGGGCTCCATGCCTCCCTCTCTCTCCTCTGGCCTTTTGTCACCAGACAACGCTGCAGAGAGGCCGAACGTCCTCACAGCCCTGCAAGGCATCAAACCAGCAGCTCTCTTTATAATTTGCAATCTACTGTACCTGCAGGTTTTACAGAGCCTGATCTATGATTACTTCTCCTGCTATACCTCTGACTGATGCATGTAAACATCATTACAACAGTTAGTCGTGCAGTATGGGATTTACTTTAAAATTCTTTAGCTCGTTCATCAGACCTCTTACAATTTCATGTCTCACTACGCTTGCCTCTGTCAGTTATCACTTTTAGTCGCAAAGGTTGCGTCTGTCATTTTGATGGACAGGGTCATAAAAATTCCTTCATAAGTGATATAAATTAAAGAGTATACATTTATGAGGGCATGGAGAGAAAGAAAAACAAATACTGTGCAGTAGCTTCTTGTGTCAATACAGCAAGAAAAAGATGATTGCAGTTTTTTCTACAGTTCCAGCAGAGGCACTAAAACACCACAGTCCTTGTGCCTGAACAGGCAAATATGAGCTAAGCTGGGTGCTTGCATGAGCATGATCAAATGCATCAAGGGAGGTTGCTACAGAGGCAAATTTTTTTTTATTTCACTTCTTTCCATTAGACAGAAAGCTTTTCCGGTCTGATTATATTTTATCCTGAAGACTGAATCCTCACACTATTGCCACACTGCAAAGTAAAATTACCAGCACCATTTTGAACAGAGTTTTATAACTGGAGGAATATTTCTAACAGTAAAAGGGACCAGAAGTCACCAGAAATCACTGAGCGTGGGACTCTCCAATCCTTCTGGACCCATGAGTGGCCACAAACATGCTCCAAGACCTTGATGGTGGATTCAGGAACGTTATGTAATAAATGAGACCGCTCACCAATGCTGTCAGCATGAATCTTTACAGTGTATATTTCATAGAGGGTTGGTGTGACAGAAGGGGGTGCACGGGATAGGGTGAGATAGAGGCAGATGATTCGCTGTAGCAAACCTCTAATGGGAGCAGCCAAAAGAAGAAGAATATTTAAGTAGATCTATCATCAGTGTCCTAATCTGTCAAAATGACTGACAGCATTAAGATATTTTGTCATTGTTAAAAAAATAAATCTGTCAATGATGGAAAATATTTGGTCAATGCAGCTTCTGTTTCCAACTTCCAGACTGGCTCTTTCAGCTGAGTGTGTTGTTTTTTTTTATTTGCAGCTCAGAATCTCTGGAACAGCCAGTGGCTTTGTTTTAAGCAAAGTAAAGGAGTTTGAGAAGGGCAGGCAGTGGACCAAACCGAATATGGGCTTTTCAAAACTCAAAAATGTACTGCTTTGCATCTGTAATTAGCACAAGAACTTTTAGGAGATATTATCTTATTTAACATTAAATAGTTAGATTTACTATGAGCTACTGAGGCAATTTTACAGTATATAAAATAAGCATGATTAAAATAGTCTAGTAAATTTCCATTTGCAGCCAATAAAACTAAACATGGCACCTTGGAGAGAAACACACTCACAATCAATATTTACTTTATTTTAAAGTTTTTTTACAGGGTTGAGTATGCAGTATGCCTCATGCCACCACATTCACTGCCTAAACTAATTTGCAATGCCATTTAAAAAGACATAAAATTCATCACCACATATGTTTGAGTATGGGATGGTGGCTGGGTTTATAATGACACATAACGAAGACTGATCTTCTAATGTCTCCCTCTTACTGCTCACACTGTTACTGTAGAGGCTTCGTGGCTCTGACCTCTGCATCATGTTGGTTGCATGTAATTTCTGGTCATTTACCTCTTGGATCGTCTGTTAGTGCATTTTGAATGGTGGTGTTGCCATGGAAATGAGAACTGATGTGTCACCATGGCAAAAGTACTATTCGGCTAAATTTTCCTCTGGTATTGCAGTTGCGGTTGAACCTGTTCACCCATTAAAAAACAGCAGCGGTTACTTAGCTTAATCAAATGGATGAATTTAATTTCTATGGTTATCCAGGATTTTCAGAACAAAATCTTCACTTGAAATGAGGGGTGGAGAATTTTCTACACAGTGTTTGTCTGAAACTTGCCTTAGGGACATAGCATGCAGCCTATAGACACCAAAAAGAGGATGTGACTTTTTAAGTTGTATTAAAGAAGGAGTTTTCTTGATGAACATGAAATAAATATGAGAAAAGAGACCAAAGTTTCAGCTTTTATTCCCTGTTGTTTACATTTGGATATGTTTAACAACACAGAACCCTGGATATCCCTTGCTTGCAATAGCTACATCAAGCCTATGATCCATAGACTCCACCACATTACTTGTTTCTTCATTGCTCATGCATTTCAGACCTTCACCACAGCATCTAGTTTTCTATTTTTTTTTTTTTTTTGGGGGGGGGGTCTTCCCTTCAGTCTTCTCTTTAGGAGATGAAATTCATGTTCACTTGGGTTAACATCTAATGACTGATTGGCCAGTTCCAAACCTTCCATTTTTCCCCAGATAAAGTCCTTTGTTGAGGTTACGGTGTGTTTTGGATAATTATCTTGCTACATATTAAAGTTCCTGCTGATTAGTTTGGATACATTTCTCTGTAAATTTGTAATGCCGCTCTGTAGATTTCTGTGTTCATTCTGCTGCCACCATCATGAGCTATATCATCAATCAATATGACTGAGCTTGTTCCAGCAACAGCCATGCAAGCCCGGGTTGTGACACAACCTCCACCATGCTTGTATGCTTAGGCTCATGAGCAAATTCCTTTTTTTTCCATACTTTGGCCTTTCATCAGAGGTTAATCTTTTGTCTAATCAGTCCATAAAACCATAACTGTCATGGCTAATCTCTGTACTTTTTTTGCAAATTCCAATCTGACTTTCTGATTTTTATTGCTGATTAATGGTTTGCATCTTGCAGTATGGCCTCTATACTGTTGTTCTCCATGTATCCTCTGAACAGAAGACTGTGATATATCCACCCCTGTTTTATGGAGGTTGTTTATGATGTTATGGACTGTTGTTTTAAGGTGTTTTCTTTACTGCTCTCACAATTTCTCTGCTGTCAGTTGCTGTTTTCCTTGGATGACTTCAGTGCTTGCTGCTCAGTACACCGGTGGTTTCCTTCTTTTTCAGGACATTGCAAATTGTAATACTGGCCATGCCCAATTTTTCTGAAATACCTCTGCTTCAGAATGGCATGCTTTTCTCCTAGAGACAACTCTCTGGTCTTCATGTTGAAAGCCAAAGCTTAAATTGACTGTAGCTATTCAGGGGTAGAACAATAAATCTTAAATGACACATCTGGGTAACAAGAAATACTTGTCACTTGTCATGTTCCAATACCTATGCTTGTAACCTGGGTGGTTTGATTCAAAATGTGCTATGTTCTATGTTGTTTAACATATCTAGATGTTATATCTCGATATGTCTAGATGTAAACACCAATAATAAAAGCAAAATAATAAAATAAGGGAATAAAAGCAGAAACTGATATCTCTCTTCACATATTCATCTTTTGATCTCACACACAGTAAAAATATTTACTCTTGTTATTCCAATATTTTTGAGGGGCGCTGTATGTGATATGTGTCAGCCATGGTCTGGGAGGTTAAGTTCATGGGTGGAGTTCAAGTAGAAGTGAAAATGACTGGATTTCTTTCAGTGTAACCTGAGCCGATGGTATGTAGATGAAGCTCAACTCAGGAATCCCAAAGCCATGGTTTTACCAGAGAGACCAGAGCTTTATACCTCAGAGAGCCCCTGATTTTGGAGCATTACTTTTTGAACACTGAGGACTTTTTATGGTGAGTTTGTTTTTTTTCCCTGGACAATCTTTGTGTGTGTACCTTCGGCTGCCTCCTTGCATTCTCCCCAAGGGCTCACCACAGCGAATTAATCCGCATTGGCAACTTGGCAGAGGTTTTACACCGAATGCCTTCCCTGACACAACCCTCCATGGTGAGAGGGGCTTGTGTCCCCATCTGGAATTGAACCAGGGACCTTTTGCTTGTAAGGCATATGTGTAAACCACTACACTACGAGGACACCCCTGGACAATTTTGTCATTTTTCTTTTCATAGAGGGGTAGTTATTAAATCGTTTGCATCCTAAAAAGCGAGGCTCAATTTGCAATAGACACTGTGAAATATAGCAACTGTTTAATAGGAGTGAAATGTCAACATTTCAGAACTTGCACTAAAAAGTTCCTCAGGATCAAAGTTGTTAAAGAGCCGGTATCAAACAAAGAAATAGCTGCTATTTTTTTGCACTTTTTGTGCTGGATTGTAGGGAGGTTCCGTTTTGACAAAAATTTTAATTATGACTTCTTCTTCTTTCGGCTGCTCCCTTTAGGGGTCACCATTGCGAATCATCTGCCTCCATCTCACCACATTCCCTGCATTCCACCTTTTTTGTGGTCTTCCTTTTCTCCTCTTGCCTGGCAGTGCCATCTTCAACATGCACTGTTCAATATATCCACTATCTTTGCTCTGCACATGACAAAACCATCTCAACCTTGCCTCTGAATTTGTCTCCAAACTGCTCATCCTGAGCTGTCCATCTGATCTACTCATTTCTAATCCTGCCCATCCAGGTCATGCTTAGTGAAAATATCAACATCTTCAACTCTGCCACCTCAACTGCACTGCCGCCCCTAACCTTCCCTGCTCCACTTCCACTCTTACTGCTATTTTTCTGTCACTAAGCACACCTGACACAGATCTCCATCCACCTCACCCTGCCTATGTTCCCCTCTTCACCTCTCTTGTGCTCTGTCCATTGCTTTGGCTGACCCCAGGTATTTAAACTCATCTGCCTTTACTACTTCTACACCATTCCATGTGTCACTCTCATTCACATATATGTATTCTGTCTTACTTCTACAGACTTTCATTCCTCTTCTCTCCAGTGCATGCCTCCACCTCTCCAGGCTCTCTTCCACCTTCTCCCTACTCTCACTACAGATCACAGTGTCATCTGCAAACATCAGAGTCCACAGAAACTCCTGCCTGTACTCATTTGTCAACCTGTCCATCACCACCCCAAATAAGAAGGGCTTATAGCCAAACCCTGATGTAATCCCACCCCCACCTTGAATTCATCTGTCACTCCTACTACATACCTCACCACTGTCTCACTGTCCTCATACATGTACTGCACCAACCTTTTCTGCTACCCCTGACTTCCTCATGCAGTTATGACTTTTTTGGTCGATTTTGAGATCACATATATATTTGAAAAGATTACTCACAGACCTTGTAAAAACTATGTATTTATAATACTTAAAAAAGAAACATCTTTTTAACTGTGTGGATTCCTTTGAACTTTGATTATAATTTAACTGGAGAAACTGAATAAATAAATAAATGTGAACTGAAATAAACATGCCAAAACACGGCAGAGAGTGAATTTGGACTTTCAGACAGGGATGAAAATAAAAGGGTTGCGCTGAATGTCAAAACAGAGAATTATTGTTATTATTTTCACAATTTATGTTCTTCTTCTTCAATTTTTGGATTGCCAGTCAAAAGCCAAAACGTCAACAATGTAGTAGCTCATCCGGCTCAAGATCCCTCACAACTCATAGGTTATTATAATGTGTGAAGCACAGAAATAAAGTGATACTGTACATTTTCCTGTCATTGGTTGACTGTACTGCACACATAATGAGAATTAAAATCCACTGAGAAGTCAAGGAGGCTTCCAGTCATATCCAGGACAAATTAGTTCACCACAAAATTAAAGTGTTTGAGTTCAAGAGCATTATGACTACATGGTTAATAGTTACCATGGCCATAAAAAGCATGAAAATATGTGAACATCTGCATAGCATTGACCATATTACTGACTACAGCATAATGGTGACAGGGAGGCCCCAACCACACCTTCCTAATGTGGGAATCAACTGATAGGATCACTTCCTCCATGATTAGGACCTATAAGATCATGATCATCCCCATCTAACAGGATGCAACATGTGTGTAAAGTGATATTTAAAGCTATAACAGCCGTACTAGCAGCAGGTCTACCATCTTAACTAAGAAAACTGTTGAAAATCTGCCCCAATAGAAATAATGAATACAGGAATAGTTTAACGTTGTGAATTAACCTAAAGTTTTCCCCTGGTAACACTGGGAAGTTATGCCGATTGTGTTGGAGAACCGGGTTATTGGCCTAATATTGCTTGCTAGGACCTGATGCTACTCCTAAAATCTGACCCGTACTTTAAGAGGAGTAGTAATTTTTATGAAATGTGGATGAGTGGGTGGTGGCCTCACCAAATTAGAAATGATCCATTGTAAACAGGAGATGTATGCTAAAGATTTTCTTAGCCTTTTTACAACCACATCATTAAAAGTTTTCCCAGGAAAATCTCACATCTGATTGCTGGCTTGCCCCTTTCCAGCGGTGTGGGCTTCATAGATAACTGCTAAACTTTTTGGGGAAAACCTGGTCTTATTAAGACAGACGACAGCCTTCGCACTTTGGATGGAGCAGCTCTCGTTTCTAGAAATCTGGCCAATTTTATTAATTACTGGAGGTCATTTTGTAGGGCTCTGGCAGTGCTGATCCTGTTCTTCTTTGCACAAAGGAGCAGATACTGGCAATGCTGATGGGTTAAGGACTTTCTATGTGTGCCTTTAATTTTTTTTTTAACAGTGTAGTTCATGCATTTATTTCTTCTGGGCTTGATTATTATAATTGATTGCTATCTGACTGTTATAAAAGCTTCCTAAAGAGACTTCACTTGATCCAAAATGCTGCAGCGAGAGTACTGACAGGGACTAGAAGGAGAGATCATATTTCCCCTTTATTGGCTTCTCATCATTAGCTCCCTGTTAAATCCAGAATTGAATTTAAAAGCCTTGTACTCACTCACAAAGTCTTTAACAATCAGGCCCCATGCTATCTTAAAGACCTCATTGTACCATATTTTCCCAATAGAACACTTCAGCCTATTTGTGGTTCCTAAAGTTTTAAAAAGCAGAGTGGGAGGCAGAGCCATCAGTAATCAGGCCCCTCTCCTGTGGAACGAGCTCTCAGTTTGTATTTGGGAGACAGACACCCTCTTTACTGTACCTCTAAGATTAGGCTTAAAACTTCCCTTTATGATCAAGTTTAAAGTCTGTGTCTTGCTTCCTCTCTTCTCTTTCCCCTCACTCCCAGCCAGTTGAGGCTGGTTCTGCGAGAGGTCTCTTTCTGTTAAAAAGGAGCTCTTCCTTCCCACAGTTGCCAAGTGCTTGCTCATAGGGGATTGTTGGGGTTTTCTCTCTAATACAGCAGGGTCTTAAATTAGAGTGAGGTGACTTTTATTGTGAATTAGTGCTATGTAAATAAAACTTAATTGAACTGATTTTCAACTAAAGACATTCACAATAAAAATCAAAAGTTAATCCCCTTCCCCGGATTGATAAGGTATTATGATTCTGAAACAACATGTAAAAGACAATAATTTTTATTATCGATCTGTCAGGTTCATATCAAACATAATTTTAGTAATCCCCTATCCTGCTGGTTATCAAATCCTTTGTGTTGCTTTTCCTAACAAAGTTGCTATACCAGTCTGCTCATTGATCAGAACGGAGGTGTTTTCCTATCATACCCTGAAGTTTTATAGTTGCTAGAGCGCCTCCACAATCTGCTGCTGCCATGAACTTCTCAGGTTATCACTATCTGTGTTTGCTTGACGTCAGACGTCACCAAAAATAAGCCAGTAACAATGGCTAAGGTGCAAAAATGTTAAACAGAGAATCAGACAAATGTCAACCAAACACTTAAAACACTTGACTGATTGGCTCTAATGTCATAAAAGAAAATGTCATATGAATGACAACACAGAAAAAAATTATTATATCCTAAACCGCTGAAACTTCTTAAATGTGGATCTACTGACATGACCTTTTGACGAGATAAAAAAAGCTGAAACATCTACATCCCCACTGCAAATGCTGACACAGAAGAGGATCATATCAGGTCACATTCCATGTAGAAGTATTTGTCAACTTCCTATTGGTCATACGCCTGCTGGTGTGTTTCAACATGAGATAACTGTTCCTCTCTGTGAGGGCAGTTTTTCTGTGGCAAAACATTGTTGGCTTGACATTAAGTTATTCTGTAGTTTATTAACTGATGAGTCCAACATTTAGAATTTTAGCTTCATTGTACTCTTATTAACAATTATTCTCATGTAACTAACATCTGAGGAAAACAAATTATCTTGTGAGTTAGACAATTTTTAATTCAATACTTGCATTATTCATACCTTAAGTATACAACCATATAAATTGGCCCTTTAAAAATGGGCTAAAATGAGCACCATGTCACACTTGACAAGCAGCAGAAAACTTCCAACCAATCACACCTGTGAGTCTGGCTACACAGTCAGGTTGATAAGCTACAATAAGTCACAGTGACAGCACACACCTGTCTACAGTTACAAGGAAAGAGCTTCAGTGCATACAAAAGGTTTATATTTTTACATTCACATTACAAAATAACAGAAAATTTAGTTGGTTGTTTTTTTTAAATTTAATTCTGTTTTTTTGTTACTGACAATAAAACAGCCTAACAGCGAGGAATTTGCTGGCAGGAGGCACCACTCTGTTCTTTCTCTGGCAGAAAAACCACCAGAGCTTTGGCCGGCTGCAGCGACAGATAAATGTGGTGATTTGCTCACAAAGGAACTTCAAACTGATTTTTTTTACAATGCAATTACAAGCCTATGCAGGCCTTCTATCTCAACAATGCTTCTGGTATTCTGGGAGAAAACCCAGCCATGGATGCCTCAGCACAGTCTGTTGAATGCATGTAATCAACCTTTGAACAAGGCAGATCAAAGTCATACAAAGACTGTAAATAAAAATGGGCATCACTTATGTGATATAACCCATTTGTTTCTGAACTCCACATTGTGAAGCCTCAATATTAACATTTTGGGTACAACCATGTTGTCATGGTTGATTCTTGGATTTGATTCCATTATAATTCCGGCTTCAGTTCTGTTGAATTAGCTATCAGCTACATCTGCCAGTGTAGGCTCACCTGTCATTCAAAACAGCCCCTAGCTTTAACAAAAATCCAGTGGGTGTATTATAAAAATATATGTACCCACCCAGAGTTGTTACGAAGAACTACCCACAGAGACAAAAGTGACCAAAGTGTCTTTTGTACCGGGCTGTAAGCATTTTTTTAATGCTGTTTTTTTTTTAAGCTGACTTTTTTTTAGTTCTAGCCTCAAATTGTCCCTGAAGTTACGGCTTGTAACATGACATTGTTTTGAAAAAGTAATTGCTGCCACACCCTTTGAACCAGCCAAGGCATTGATAAAACCAAAACATCCACATTCATGCACTGTATGATGTTATGCTCTGATTACTGTTCCCACAGATTTACTTTTTACTCATCCAGCACTCGGAGATGAGATACAAATGTACAGCTGAGAACATCTGGCAAGGACAGTGGTTTCACTTCCAAAAATAATTTGGGGAGATAACAGCACTGTCAGACGTTTGCAAGTGGGCCCACAATAAGCAATGAGACATTCAAAATGCTGGTGGAGCCTCTATGCTTTAATATATAAATGCGGGGGAAAGGCAGCAGAACTGCAGGAGAAGAGCAGAGGCTGACATGCTTCCAACTGTACAGAAAAAGATGTGTAGAGCAGTGAGATGCAAGTGTGTGCATGTATGTGAGCTTGTGAGTGAGTAAAAGCTTATTATTTGTACCGCTGAAAAAATAATCTTACCATCCAGTCCAGGGGTGGGCAACATTTTCTCAGAGGGCCAGAATGACTTGGATACAGTCATAAAAGCTCCACACATTAAAATACTGAACACATGGTATTCAAATATCTTAAAATCTATTAATTTATGCAGACATGACAGGCAGAAATAAAATAAGGCCTGGGTCCTTGTAAAAAAAGAAATTAGATTTATAATTATGGTCAAATATTGTACCTTTTGGCTGCTCCCTTGCATTCTCCACCAAGGGGTCGCCACAGCGGATTAATCTGCATTGGTAATTTGGCAGAAGTTTTACGCCAGATGCCCTTCCTGATGCAACCCTCCGTGGTGAGAGGGGTTTGTGTCCCCACCTGGAATCAAACCAGGGACCTTTCACTTGTAAGGCGAATGCGCAAACCACTACGCTAGATATTAATATTAATTATCACAAATTATTTCCATTCTTTTCAGGTAATTTCCTAAACAGTGTGTTTTTACTTGTGTAGCTAACGTAAAATTTAACACCATTGCTGTACTGAATAAACACATTTATTAAAGATTACATTTTTGCATTTATGCAGTGTTTCCCCACACAAAAACTTTACTTGGGAAGGCCTCCCAGAATATTTGATGATTATTTTCATCTTTCTGAGAAAAAATGTGATCAGTTTACTCGTGGCTAAATTGCTGCTAACTGGTTAGCCCCTTCCAATACTGTTTTCCTGCTGGAAGGTTGATGAGGTCCTCAGATTTCTATGCGAGCTGGAAGACCACTCTAACCAGAAGTCCAAGACGTAGACTTTGAGTCCATCCAGAAGATGAGGAGGTCAGTCCAGACAGCTGAAATTTGCTTTTTTACTTATATGCTGTATGATTTATTATCTGTAGTGAGAGCAGGGAACAGGTGGAAGAGAGCCTGGAGAGGTGGAGGTATGCACTGGTGAGAAGAGGAATGACAGTCAATAGAAAACGAGACAGAATAAATGTATGTGAATGAGAGTGAGGCAGGTGGGATGTGAAGATGCAAGGAGTAGAAACAATAAAGGTAGATGAGTTTAAATACTTGGGATCAACCATCCAAAGCAGGGGACAGTGCACAAGAGAGAGGAAGAAAAGAGTGCAGGCAGGGTGGAATGAGTGGACATGAGTGTCAGGAGGGATCTGTGGCAGAAGGATAGCAGTAAGAGTGACAGGGAAGGTTTGTGAGGATGGTAGTGAGGCTCGCTATGATGTATGGTTTGGAGATGGTGGCACTGACAACAAGACAGGAGGCAGAGCTGGAGGTGGCAGAATTGCTGAGATTTTCACTGAGAGTGACCAGGATGGATAGGATTAGAAATTAGTACATTAGAGGGACAGCTCAGGTTAAGAAGTTTAGAAATTAAAGTCAGAGAGGCACTGCCAGGCAAGAGGAGAAGAGGAAGACCATAAGGAAGGTTCATGGATGTGGTGAAGGAGGACATGCAGAGAGTTGGTGTGACAGAAGAGGATGCAAGGGACAGGGTAAGATGGAGGCAGATGATCCAGTATGGCGATCACCTTAATGCTTTTATGAAAACGTGGTAGTGTCTGCTTTTGTTCAGCTTTCATTACATTTTTGGATATTTTTAGTTTTCATTGTTGTGTGCTCTAATCTGTGATACACGGTTATTTTTTAAAAATTTTGTGCTCTCTGTGCCTTTGGGATTTGAAAGCAGATAAAATGTGACGTAGATTCATATACATCTTTATGTGACACGGCTTTTAAAATCCACCCATATCATGTTCAAAAGAATACAGGACATTTCCAAATCAATAACTAATAGACTTGTAATAGCCTAAGTAAAATATAAAAATGCATCACAGGTGTACTGCTAGAAACAGGTGATACCTACTGTGCAACAAAATGCCTATAATTGTGCCTCAATGAAAGCAAAGCCAGAAAAAAATCATCTGTATTTAACCTCTCCATGCGTTACCGGTAACAGTGAACAGACATTTAATTATTTTGGCCTCAAATTACTTTTTCAACTATTTTAATTAATAGAATAAACCTCTAACTTACAGAAGATAAAAATAACATTAAATTGTGGCCCAAACTGAGGGTGACGTTACAATACACATCCTTGTTTCAACACGCCTCACAGCATCCAGTCTTCCTGTTATTCATTATAAGAAAAGAAGGAACTTAAATGCAAGTCCAAACAAACCAGAATTGGTTACACTGAGGATGTCACAAACACAATACTGCTGCTTCAGGGTAGTTAGTGGTCAGCTTGCTGACCCCCCCATTAATGATAAGAGCTGTTAGCTGCTGGCACCAATGAAGCTCTTTGCGTTTCCAAGAATATATGTACACGGCGGCAAATATTAAATCAAGACACCATACTTTAGCTCACTGCAGAAGATGTTCGCTTATTCTCATCATAACCCACATATTTCTAATGACACTATTAAAACAAGTGTGAATATGAACATAATGTATGAACTCAGAAACAAAGCAAAAAGAACTGATGCCCTGATTTCCAATGCCTTGCAGGTGCAACTGGTTGCGGTGAACGATTAGAGAAATTCAAGCCCCTGAGCTGTCATTTGGATTAGTGTAACACAGAAATGACTCATCAGCCTTGCGGTTGACAGTCTGCTCATCCAGTCTGAAGTGCAATGTTTATTCCTTTTCTTTTTTCCAGAGAAAGCGGGCTTATTTTCAACAACACCCTCTTTTGCAGTCACACAGACATTTAGATTCACTCCAGTCAGTGTGTTTATATTGAGAAATACATCCAGTAGGGGAAATAAAGGAGAAAATAAAAACCACACTTAGTGACAACTCTAAAAGTCTTAGAAAATGGTCAAGATTTTCTGTGCAAATATTAATTTTCTTAAAGAAAATTCCATTTTAAATGTCACTCTCTTCCCATTGCGTGAACACAGTGTCACATTAGTGGGCCAACTGTGAATAACATTAGCACCACAACAATTAATCATCTAGTTGACCAGTCACGTACATCCCTAATATTCAGTGGCAATTCGGGGTAAAGTTCAACTTATTTGCCTACAATTTCAGCTGTGGACGAGCATACATGTTTTGCTCACTGGCATAATGTGCTATTTCAGATACCTCAGGAGACACAAATTTAAGTTTTAGGAGAACATGACACAAGAAAAAAACAACACTGCTGAAAAAACTAGCTGAACTCAATCTAGCAATGGCTAGAATTAACACTGGCAGCCATTAGTATCATTATAAACTGTAAAGTCAGAATAAAATGTCCAACCTTTTACTCTATTAGAAACTGCAGACTGGCATTGTACATAGTAAAATAAACATTCCAACAAGAAAAAAAAATCTGATGTTTTAAAGATTAAATTTTAATTTTATTGTCCCAAAATTTTTAAAACCAAAAAACCCATTTCCAGAAAAGTTGGGATATTTTTCAAATGTGATAAAAACAAAAATATGTGATATTTTAATTTACACAGAACTTTATTTAACTAACAAAAGCACAAAGAACAAAAATTCAGTTATTTTACTGAACAGCTTAATTGTATTTTGTAAATATTTACATGTTTAGAATTTGATGGCTACAACAAAACAAACAAAAGTTATATTAAGATTGAAAGTGCACTGGATATTCAAAAAACACCAGTTTGGAAGATTCTTCATGAAGCAGGTCAACTGGGAGTACATGAGGTATCATGATTGGATATGAAAGTAGCATTCATCAAAGGCTTAGACTTTGTAAGCAAGGATGGGTCGTAGCTTGCCTCTTTGTGCAAAAATTCATGAGGGAATTGTTAGTCAGTTCAAAAGAAACATTTCTCAACAGAAGATTTAGGACTGTCAAGATCTACAGTGCATAATATTGTGAAAAGATGGACCAAATCTGGAGACATCTCAGTGCGTAAATGGCAAAACTGGAAACCACTGTTGAATGCAGGTGAGCTTTAAGCCCTCAGGCTACATTGCTTAAGAAACAGTCTTCTTCTTCTTCTCCTTTCGGCTGCTCCCGTTACGGGTCGCCACAGTGGATCATCTGCCTCCATCTCATCCTATCCCTTGTGTCCTCTTCCCTCACACCAACCCTCTGCATGTCCTCCTTCACTACATCCATCAATCTTCTCTGTGGTCTTCCTCTTCTCCTCCTGCCTGGCAGCTCCATCTTCAACATCCTTTGTCCAACATATCCACTATCCCTCCTCTGAACATGTCCAAACCATCTCAGCCTTGCCTCTCTGACTTTGTCTCCAAACTTCTCAACATGAGCTGTCCCTCTGATGTACTCATTTCTAATCCTGTCCATCCTGGTCACTCCCAGGGAAAATCT
>VUQH01051122.1:1463-11752 GCA_015106775.1 Etroplus canarensis | reverse complement strand
CTACCCTTTTCAGGATGATACTGAGGTTGATTCACTGGCATCAAAAATTGAAACACTGTTTCACCTGAACTTTTCTGGAGTGGAGGATAAGATTTTGACACTACAAGCTGACATTGAGTCCAGGGCTCATGGACAGTTCTGGAACTTACTCACAGAGGAAAAGTACCCCAACATGAGGAAATGTGCTACCTCCTTGACTGCATTATTCGGCTCCACTTATTTATGTGAGTCAGCCTTTTCCCACATGAAGATTATTAAGTCCAAATACCGTTCCACCATGACTGGCGATCATTTGGAGGTGTGCTTGAGGCTGGCTGTCAGCAGCTACTGTCCAGACTTTGCATCCCTGGCTGATTCCATTCAGTGCAAGTCATCTGAGTAAGGTAATGACAAAAATGTACAGAGTTGTATTGCACAATATGGGTTCATGCAGTAATGCAAGATACATCAACATATATTGTACAAATAAAGAATACTCAATATATTTATAAATAAATATGTTTTGCATTTTTATAGTAGGTAGATCATTTTGACATGGTCATTTTATAAGTAGCTCACATGCTGAAAAAGTGTGGGCACCTCTGATGTAGACACTCACTGATGTACCTCTCTCTCGATCTCATCCATACATGTTGAAGACAATTTCAAGCAAATATTTCAAATCTGACTTTCATCACTCCACAACTCCTGTCGCAACTGATTTTCAGTCCAGTGTGCAATTTGGCATACCTCAGCTTTTCGTCCCTGTTTCCTTTCCTTAAGAATGACTTCTTGACAGCCAACCATCCACAGAGCAGATTTCTGATGAATCTTCACCAAACTCATATTCATCTTTCAGATCCTGTACCAGGTCCCTGCTGTATCTTTCTCTATTTCTTAAGGACACGACTTTAGGATACTGTTCATCTGCTGTAGAACGGTTTTTCAGCCTGCCACTTCTTTGTTTGTCCTCCACTTTTCCAGTTTCCTGACGTTTTTTTTTTCTCTTTTTATAAGAACACACTCCACACCATGCTGAGACGTGCTCAGAATAAATACTCTTTGGAAATCTCCTTGTTGGTGCAAAAAATTCCATTTTATGCCTGTCAAACTGTGTTATCTTTGGCATGTTTTATAAATTCAACTAAAGAACCAGGAACAAATCATGTGTTGTTGCATCAGGCTGCTAGTAACCAAGTACCCAAAGATACAATTTAAAATTGGTTCTGTGTCTAAGTTATCTGTTATGTGTAGACACAACACTGGTCCATCCCTAGTGTTAGGTTCCTTTTTCATGTTTGAATAATTCATAGGTCAGTGTTAAGTGGCTTAAATTAAAAAAAAAAAGACATTTCTCTGAAAATGGTCAGGTACAAGGAATGGACTGAAAACGAGTGAAAATGCAGCCAATGACCAAAGAAAACCTGAGGACTTTTGTTCAAGACAACTTATTAAATGACAAGAGAGAATGGCTCCTTGAATGCAACGTTTTGTTTCCAGAAAAATGAGTGGTGGCTCAAGACTTTTACACATAACTATATAAAGGGGGCAGATTTACTGCATAACAGTTAGAGGAGAAACATTACGAGAGGACAGAGCTGCATCAATGTGGCTTCAAGTTTAGAAAGAGAATCGGGAAGACAGTTAAACGTGCTGCTTCCATTTCAGAATGTTACAAAGAAGGATGGACTTTTGTTGCACAAGGCCAGTGTTTTACATAAAACTTGCCATAAGATGGTGAAAGTGTGGTCCACAGAATTTGCAGTGGCAACAATGAGTAAGTTCTCTACTCATTGTTGCCAGAAGTAATGGGACAATTGGCTGACAAGCAGTTTCATGGCCAGGTAAGGCCTGCTCCCTCATTATTCCATGGCAAACTAAGTAGATAAAAGTTCTGGAGTTGATTTCAAGAGTTGAACTTGCACTGCTAGCTGGTCAGTGACGCTTTCAGTATGAGATCCAAAGGGGCCAGGAGGCCATTAATAGTCTGAAAAACTAAAACAAACCTTTCAGAAGGTAGCAAAACTTTAAAAGTGGCCCAAACAACAATCTGGTGCATTCTCAAAAAGAGGGGCACTGGCCAAGTCTGCAACACCAAATAGCCTTGAAGGCCACAGAAAACAACTGATGTGGATGATTGCAGAATTCTTAACTTGGTTATGAAAAACCCTTCACAACATCTAGTCAAGTCAAGAACGTTCTCAAGGAGGTAGGCGTATCATGGTCATAGTCTACGATCAAGAGATGCCTTCATGAATATCAATACAGGGGGTTTACAGTAAGGTGCAAACCACTGTTACGTTAAGAACAGGAAGACCAGATTCCACATCTAAAAGAGCCCCTGACTTGTTCTGGAAAAAGAAGGAAAAACTGGACAAATTAAGCCAAGATGAACTTGTATAAGAATGATCGGAGGAGAAAAGTGTGGAGAAGAAAAGGAACAACTCATGATCTCAGGCATACCACATTATCTGTCGAACATGGTGGAGGCAACGTTATGACGTGGGCATGTATGGCTGCCAGTGGAATCGAGTCACTAGTGTATACCGATGATATGACTGCTGATAGAAGCAGCAGAATGAATTCTGGAGTGTTCCGAGCTATACTCTCTGCTCGGATTCAGACAAATGCTGCAAAACTGACAGTGCTTCACAGTGCAAATGGATAATGACCCAAAGCATACTGCAAAGGCAACCCAAGAGTTTCCTAAGGCAAAGAAATGGGATATTCTTCTATAGCTTATAAGATATTCAAGCCAGTCACCTGATCTCAACCCAACAGAGCAGCTTTCCAGTTATGGAAATAAGAAAGGCAGAGAGACCCACAAACAAGCAGCAACTGAAGGTGGCTGCAATAAAAGGCCTGGCAGAGCATCTCAGTTGAGAAAACATAGCATTTGGTGACGTCCATGGGGGGTTATGGACTTCAAGTGTTCAATAACTGCAAAGGATTTTCATGCAAGTATTTAAATTATTCTAATATTTAAAGTTATTTTCGTTTTCTGCATTACTTTTCAGCCTCTAAAAATGGGGAACTATGAATAAAAAGGGCTGTAATTTCATTTTTCAGTCCGAGCAATTTGTTCTTTTGTTGAACCCCTTGAGTTAAAGCTGAAAGTGTGCACTTTAATCATGTTTGGACTGTTTGATTTAAAATCCACTGCGGTGGTGTGCAGAGGCAAATTACAAAAAAAATGTCTCATTGTCCTAAAACTTGTGTGCCCAACTATATCAAATGTAGAGGGAGGTTGTGCTTTCCAAAAGCTTAAGTTTTATTACCAGTTATCTATTTTTGGCCATCTGGGGAGACTGTAACAAACTGTAAAACTGCACTGACAGATAAGGAAAGGCATGTTAGCAGACAGTCGCTCATATACACTTTGAAACATGGAGGAACATCTGAATTCACTCGGAAACTCAAATTCTGCTGCTGCGCTGCCTTCTGGCTTACTTACAGGGGAGAGAGGAGAAGGGTGAATCGCTTTAGTCCCGTGAGCCTTAAAATTAAATTGCACGGCCAAGAAGAGAAGGGCCAAATATTCATGAATGAGAAGAGATGTGATGATGTCAGCAGTTTTAAAGCCAGCAATTTTTTTCCTTTTTTTTTTTAGGTTGGCAGCATGCATGGTGTGTATGTGCGACATTGCAGAGATGCTTCTATGCTAAGTTGAACAGGTTCAGTTTGGCATCAAGGGAAACGTGAGTAAAGTAATGGGCCGAAACGCATTTTTATTATCTCTATATCACACTCTTGACACTTCTTCCCTTCACTTTTTCCTCCTCTTTACCTCTTCCAGCACCATTCCCCCTGCTGGACTTAAATCATCCTCGCTCTCCTTCTGTCTGCCTCCACTTTTCTATTGTTCAAATTTCTTTCGAGTCATTATTTTCCGTCCAATTTCGGCTATAATTTCTCACCTCATTTCACACCAGATCCTTCTTCGTCTTCATTTGCATGACTCAACCATAAATATCCTTCTGCCCAAAACACGTGCGCACACACAAGCACACTAACGCAGAGTGTAATTAAACTCCTCCAGGGGCAGTTTTGGGGTTAGCGGTGAGAAAGGGCGAGGAAAAAGTGAGCGATAATGCCACTTCAAAGCAGCTGCAGGCTGGCTCATTCCCCTCAAGCTTCAGATGGATTAAGGCCACTTCTGGCCTGTTTTGTACCCCATAAACTCCACTTCAGTTCCACACAGAGCACACTCTTTGACCAAATGTATCCTGGTACACTCCAAACTCAACAAGCCGTGGAAAACGAGCCAAAAGGTTGCCGCTAAAACTTTGCTTTGAGTACTGCTCTGTAGTTAGAAATACTGGAATAATTTAGTGATTTTTTTTATCCCAATTTGAGGACAAAGTGTCTTTTTTGCTGATCCAGTCTAACGTTGACAGTCTTTTTTGCAGCTTACCTCGCAAGGTAACCAGAATAAGCTCATTTTGGACTTTCTCATCCTTCCTTGTACATTCACATAATGATCTCATATCACTAAGACAAACTTTAACACCCACTAACAGCCACTAACAAAAGAAAAAAGATAAACACTGTATCAAACACAAATGTAAACATGGTTTTATATTAGTGTTTCAACAAAGCAGTCATGTCAAATCTTTGTCTTTACCTACTGAAAGGGGAACTTATGTAAGATTTTCTCAAATAACTTATGGAGGGGTTTTCAGTTTGTGGAAAAACCACTGACTGTATAAAAGACAGTCATTCATTACACGGACAAAAGTATTTGGCAATACCTCTTAATCACTGAATCCCAGGTGTTTAACTCAGTCCCAGTGACACAGGTGTACAAAATCAAGCATCTAGCCATGCAGTCTGCCTTTACAAACATTTATAAAAGGATGGTTTGTTCTCACTGAATTCACTGATTCCCAGAGTGGTGCTGTAATATGATGCCACTGTTGCAACAAGCCAGTTTAGGAAATGTGTTCCCTCTTAGGTATTTCACAATCAACTGTAAGAGGTATTATTACAAAATGGAAGTGTTTAGGAACCACAGCACCTCAGCCAAAGAGTTACAGAGTGGGGTTGCCAAGTGCTGAGGTGCATAGTGCGTAACAGTCACCAAAACTGCAGAGTTCTAAACATGGCACTTTCTTGGCATGAGTTTTCATGGCCAAGCACTTGCATGCTAGCGTGCGGATGGAGTGGTATGTAAAGCATGCAGCCACTGGATTCTGGAGCCATGGAAACATGTTCTGTTGGAGTGATGGATCACGCTTCTCTGTCTGGCAGTCCAATGGACACAGTCTGGGTTTGGCGAATGACAGGAGAACGTTACCTGGCTGACTGCATTATGCCAACTGTAAAGTTTGATGGAGGAGTAATAATGCTATGAGGTTGTTTTCTGGGTTGGCTTAGGCCCTTTACTTCCAGGAAGGGGAAATATTAATGCTTCAGCTTACCAAGACATTTTGGACAATTCTGTGCTTCCACCTTTGTGGAAACAGCTTGAGGAAGGCCCTTTTCTGTTCCAGCATGACTGTGTCCCAGTGCACAAAGCAAGGTCCATAAAGGCAATGTTGGATAAATTTGCTGTGGAAGACCACAGCTGGTCCGCATAGAGCCCTGGCCTCAACCCCATTCAACACCTTTGGGATGAACTAGAACAGAGATTACAAGCCAGGCTGTCTTGTCCAACATCACTGACTGACCTCACAAATGCTCTTCTGGATGAATGGCCAAAAATTTCCACAGACACACTCCAAAATCTTGCAGAAAGCCTTCCCAGAAGACCAGAAGCTGTCATAGCTGCAAAGGGGTGACTAACTCCAAATTAATGCCTGTAGATTTAGACTGGGATGTCATGGAAGCTCCTCTAGGTTTAATGTGTAGGTGATGATATTGTAAATAACTGTGTAATTTCTGTTTGTATGCCCTCTTAAAGTTATATTATATACTCTCACCGTGTCCATGCACTTTCTCAGGTTTTCCATAGATATTGATAATATTGCTGTTGTGATTTCTTCTCATCATGATAATGAGGACACCTTCACCTCTACACCTGACTTTATTTTGCATAATTTGCCATTGGTTTTCTTTAAGCTTACTACAGATCACTGCCAGTTTCTATGGTGTGTGTGTTTACATGAAGGGGAAGCAACCATCTCCCTCCCCTTTTTGGCAGCTGATAAAGTGCTCCTCTCACTCTAACACCCGCATTAAATCTGCATACAACTTCTTATCATTGCTCCAAATACATTAACCTCTAAAAAGAAGTTCTCCAAAAATAAATCTCCTAGCATCATGTCCCATGAAAACAACCGGCGTGACCAACAATGAGGTGAAAATTCAAGGTTGTTTTTTTTGCAAGCTGAAACCAGAGGTCATTGGAGGAGATTATGCTCGTCTTAACCTAAGTTGAGTGATAAAACTGTCAGTGGCACAGCAAAGAGATATGAATGTTGTCGTCTTAAATTGTTCTTATAACCTTCAAAGACAGTGAAGAGCAAAGAGAGAGGAGGAGAGTGGCACATCAGCCCCTTCTCATTGAAATGAAAGAGACATTAAGAGGCATCTGTTAGGAATGTTAATCATGTATTGATCTGTGTAATCTATGTCCCTGGGTACCTATACATGAGAGCACTGGCCAGCATTCTGCCACTCTGAAGGAGAAACACTGGGCCTATTTTATTCTTAATAAGGTGCACATGCTCTGTAGGGCCCTTGTTTCCCCTTTATTGACCTCCTGCGGCATGTACCTCCCTTTAACAGACTCTACAGGATCCACAGTTAGTAGGACCTTGTATACCTGCAAGACCCCTTTCCTTTTATTAACCAGGATCTTTTATTGCTCTTTTACTCATAGATCACACTCACAAATGATTTCCTGTCCATGGCTTCACCCTTATTTTTGATTTCTACACAGGATGCTTCATGTTTTATCAAACATAAATGCAGTGGGAACAGTGCTTTCTTCCTTTAGCCTCAGGAATATAATTTTGCACCTTACATATTGTTAGGTATCGTCTTGGCCATATTCTTTTCTTTGTGCTGCACCATTTGTTCATGAGTCACATCATTAATTTAATTCTTCAGGCCATAGGTTTACCAAGGTTGGTCCATACTGGCATGATAGCATCACACAGGTGCTGCAGATTTTTCAGCTGCACATCCATAATGTGAATCTCCCATTGCTCCACATCCCAACGGTGCTCTACTGGATTGCGATCTGGTGACTGTGGAGGTCATTTGAGTGCAGTGAACTCACTGTCATGTTCATGAAACCAATTTGAGATTATTTGTTATCCTGTTGAAAGCATCCTACAGAAGATGGGCACACTGTGTTCATAAAGGAATGGATATGGTCAGCAACAATACTCAGGTGGGCTGTGGTGTCTAAACAGTCCTGAACTGGTACTAAGGTGCCCAAAGTGGGCCAAGTCTGGCAATTCTCCTCTTATCTCTGGCATCAACGAGGCATTTTCTCCCAGAGAACGGTTAGTGACTGGATATTTTGTCTTTTTTGGAACAATCTCTATAAACTCCAGAGATGGTTAGGCAGAATACCAGCAGATCAGCAGTTTCTGAAATACTGAGACAAGTCCGCCGGGCACCAAAAGCCATGCCACGTTCAGAGCCAATTCCAGTAAATCAACTTTCGTCTCCATGTTGATGTCATGGTGGTGTAGTGAAGAACGAACCCAAATGCAGGACGCAGAGTAAAAGTTCAACAAAGGTTTATTAACCACCGCTGGCAAGCAGGTAAGTAATCCACAGCGGGCAGGTAAACACAAGCAATAGTCCACAGGCTGGGTGCGGCTGCTAATAGACGAGGGATGCCAAGCTGGGTTGAGGGACACAGCGACCGCGGGATGAGCTCGGCCAGAGCTCGGAGTAGTGCGGAGAGATGCGTACAGTAGGCAGGACTGTAGCGGAGGATTCTCAACGAACTGATCGGCTTAAAAACAGCTCTCCATGTCGCAAGTAGATCAGCGCGAGGTGTGACAGCTCCGGTAGCGCAGGTGCATCCCATGGGTGATTAGGCCGGCTGCCACACCTCCTGGAGAGTGAGACAGAGAGAGAGAGAGAGAGAGAGAGAGGGAGGAAAGCAGACAGACACAGACAAACAAAACATAGAACATGTGACAGGCCGGCCGAGAGGCGGTCATGACAGTTGATGCTATGTTTGAACTTTAGCAGGTCACCTTGACCTTGTCTACATGCCTAAATGCATTGAGTTTCTGCCCTGTGACTGGCTGATTAGACATTTGCTTACTCAGTTCATACTCATATCGAAACAAGTCGTTTTAGCTTCAATCCCCTGCCTTTGACTAAAATACATTTTGATTGGCTACAGCTCATAAACAAAGTTTGAACAGCAGGTGGGTGTGGCCTCTCTGCTCACAGCCTGAGATGACCATAATGAGGATATTTGCTCTGACTGAAATCATATAGAGACAAGAACAGACCCAAGCCTAGAAATGGATTAAACAGTTTTATTAATTTTAATAAATAATTTACTAATGCCATATACCCTCACTAAAATCATCAATAAGAATAACTTTTTGAGTGTGAAAAGGCCCTTGCCAGTTTTTAAACAGTTTTTCTCTTTAGCTCGTTAGGGAGTTTGACAGAATTATATTCAGAACATTTATAACTGCATTAGAGCCAGAGAAAAAGGGCAACCACCAGCGAGAGCAATTTGTTACAGTATTGCTGCATTACTACATCATAGATTAGTTACAACCAATTAACCCCAAAGGCTGAAAGTTATCAGAAAATGTTCAAATCAGTAAAGAGCTCCTTTTAAATGATACTATTGCACCATCATTGACATTCTGAAGAGATATTCTTGAAATGTTTCTCCTACATCCACGAGAGGCCAAGGTGTTTAGTTTGTGATGTCAAATCTGTGCCCAGTTTTATATTGTAAGGTCACTGACACCAGATTTAGGTGGGGGTAGAACATCAGTGAACAGAGAAAAATTACCATCACAAACTGCTCACAGTCCTAAACAGAAACACTGATATTACCAACCAATATCTGCACATCACAAATACTGTGTATGGGTTAACTTAAAAATTGTGTTTCTACATAGTTTGTCAAGCAAAGTGGCTCCAAAAGAAGAAGAAGACATACTTTAATAATCCCTATATAGGGAAATTACAGTTCAATTCACACACTGTTATGCTTTTACACACTATACATGCCGGAGGCCAGTGAACATGCAGGTCAAAGAGGTGGATGAACACAGGCTGCCAATCACAGGAGAGAGAGAGAAATGTAGGGGTTCAGTGCCTTACTCAAGGGCACCTCGGCGGTGCTTGGGGGTCAAGTGGCCAACGCCTCTCCACCCCCCCAATCCACCTCCAGGGGTCCAGAACGGGGTCTCGAGTAATTGGGTCTTGGGTTGACCTCCAGTTCTAGGTCCAGTCGGGTCTTGAACTGGCGGCCCTCAGCAACCCTCTGGTGTCAAATCTCCCAACAGACTGAGCCACCGCTGCCCCAAAAAGCACCAACACATTCTCATCCCAGGGTGTCAAATACTGCTTGTCGCATGCCGATGGCATTGCAGGAATACAAAAAAGATGTTGGTGTTGGACACCCAGAAGAAGGTACAAGGTCTGCGTCAGGTGTTTGGGTGGGTAGTGGTGGAGTAAGTGACAAGCTGACAGCAAGAAGACCACAGTTTGTGTCCCGTGTTGTACACTTGGTTGTGGCTTAGATACCTCTAGCTTTGTAGTTTTTGCATATACTGTGAGGTTAAAGTTAGGCACTAAAAACTAATCGGAGCGCTTAAGGAAAAGATAACAGTTTGGGTTACATCATGCCACCTAACAGCATTAACCTTGTGTGTTGAAAAAGCATGCGTACCTGCTGGGTTTAAATGTAATGTCAAGAAGCCCTTTATAAGCCTTCATATTAGGCGAGCATGAAAGAAAGCCCCATCTCACCGTTGCATCATGATACCGACACCAAAGGACCCCTGGTGCATACCTTTGAGATGAGAGTGGCTTTGACAAAACTGCATTATCTGACGTCCTTGGAATGAGAGGGGCTGGCAGCACATGAATGCTGTATGGACAAAAGCATCGGGCCATCTACATATTACACCTAGAGGAGCTTTAATGACATCCTGTTCAAACTCCATAGACATCAACATGGAAAGGCTTTCTATAATATTTTTTGGTGTGTCTGTGAGATTTTTTGTCCATTCACCCAAAAGACCATTTGTGAGATCAGACACTGATTTTGAAAGAGAGGGCCTGGCTTACAATCTGTGTTCTGGTTCATCCCAAAGGTGTTGGATGGGGTTGAGGCCAGGGCTCTATGCGGGTCAGTTGAGTTCTTC